>CAAKHG010050499.1:0-18436 GCA_901007715.1 Dactylopterus volitans
GCCAGCTGAGGTGGCACGGGCATCTGGTCAGGATGCCTTCTGGATGCCTCCCGTTAGAGGTGTTCCAGACATGTCCCACCGGGAGGAGGCCTCGTGGTCGACCCAGGACCAGGTGGAGGGATTATATCTCTCGCGTGGCCTGGGAACGCCTGGGGGTCCCTCCAGTGGAGCTGGTGGAAGTGGCTGGGGCGAGGGCTGCCTGGGCTTCCCTCCTGAAGCTGCTGCCCCCGCGACCCGGACCCGGATAAGTGGAAGACGACGATGACGAGAGTAAGAGTATGAATACGAGTACGAGTATTATCTAAGTAATATACACTTTAATTGCTCATTCTAATGTGCTTATTTTATGCCAGGCCTTTTATCCTATCCTATGCTCCTAAGCTTTTAGTTGCTTTGTTTAATTCCAGGGGGGAGGCTCCACACTGGGAGCAATGTTGGGCCTGCTGCTGGTGGGTGCTGTCCTCGGATGCGGTTTGGGGGCTCCCCACCTTGGGGTGGGGGCCTGCCCGCCCGTCGGAGTTGGGGCGGGGTTGTGGGTTCGAGTCCTGGCACCCCCCCCCCCCCCCGCGGTGGTCATGGCCTGCGGTTCCTCCCAGTGTGGACCACTGTAAAGATGGCACTTCCCTTGATCCTTAGTGTCTTACCATGTCTCCCCGATGTCAGTGGTGAGAATGTTTGCGTATGCGTGTGTGTGTGTGTATATGTCTGTGTGAGGGTGGGAGGGACGGGTTCTATCTGTTTTTATGTGCTGTTCTGCTACTGATACACTTCCTGGAGTACTGGCTGCATTTATAGTAGCATTAGCTCAAGTTAGCTTGCTAACTCAACAAGGATGAGATCTCACCACTGCCGTCACATCATTACGAAGACCTGGACGACTTTGTGGAATAGTAACTACATCTCTGTTAGTATTAGATCACATTAGCTAACTGACAAACTGCCTGCAAGTCTCTGAAATATCTGCACCTGGTTGCAAATATCAGAACTGGCGTGCAGGTATCTGAACCACTGAACCTGGCTAAGGGTTTCTCAACATGGTACAGGTATCTGAACCTGACTGCAGGTATCTGAACCAGCACAATTTTGCTGCAGGTATCTGAACCTCGTTGCTGGTACCTTAAGCGTGTTGCAGGTGTCTGTACCTGGCTGCAGGTATCTCAGCATGGTTGCAGGTATCTGAAACTGACTGCAGACAGCGACAGTGGCTAGCCAGCTCGAATCATAATGATGACTACCAACGCTTAGTGAACGTAGTGAATTTTAACATCTTCCTTCCGGTCAGAGGTTTAAAGTAGCGAGGTCAAAGACGAAGAGCTACAGGACCAGCCTTATCCCCATGCCAGTAACCCTTTTAAACAGGCCATTTTTTGTGGCACTCTGCTGGTTTTTATGGGTTTTAGTGTCCTTTGTGAGTACTTGTCCATCCCCATGTCTTGCGCAGTTTCGTCTCAATATTTATGTTTGTGGGAAATATGGATGTCCCAGTTCACTGGAAACCAAAGCTACCTACTGGTATAAATAAAGCCAGCGTGTTCTTGCAACAAAAGCAGGAGATGTGTGGCAACCGACACCTTTAAGATGGCTGACCAGTGTTATTCCAGGATGGCCTTCACGCCTTCACACCAAACAAGGGACATGCATCAACACTGCAACTGCCATGTTCTTGTCCCTGAGAATCAGGAAGCGGAGCGGTGGAAGAAGCCAGACGGGCTCCCGACTGCATTCACGCACAAAAGAGGACGATGTGGTTTTAAAAACCTTCTTGATATGTAAAAGCACCTGATTATGACTGCTGAGCGTCTCTGGGGTCAAACATGGTGATGGGGCGTTGACCTCCTGACTGTCGTCTATTCATTATTCATGGCCTCATTCATTGTTTTTGACCAGCGGCGCTCCAGAATTAGCAGTGCCATGCGTGTCTGTCATGTCCAGTCACTAAAGAGCAGACGCCATCTGAATAACAGACCCTTGAGGCCAGGCACCATCCGGGTCCCAAACCAGACAAAAGCGGCGTCTGTTGGTGGACGCTGCTTTTGCTTCTGGCCTCGGGCTCGTAGTGCGTCTCCCCGCCATCAGCATATCAACTTGGATTTGGGGGATTCATGAAGCTATGAACTGAGTTTCCAACATGAGTGATGTGAGGACCGTTGATAAAGCCGCCACTGTGCGGGGAATTTATGACCACGCTCTGGCCACAAAAGGCCTCTTTTACGCAAAATGCTGGCCGTATTTTTAGACTTGAAACGACAGAAATGAGACTTGAAGGTATGAACACGTGTGACAATCGGTTCTCCATGACAAACAGAAGTGCAGTGACATGTCCCTTTAAATCTGAGTTTCTTTTCTTTTCTTTGTTGTGTTGAATAAGGATCTGATCTGTTCACATTTACACAGAAGCTGCGTCGTTTCCTATTTGTGCTGCTGCCATGAAAACAGGCAACTTTACGCTTGACAATGATGAGGCGTTGACATCACCTTCAGCGTGTCCGCTCGTGTGGTCGCTGGAGTTTCTCCTTCTTAACCTCTAAATGAGTCATTACTCTAATTCCAGCTAAATGTGAAAGCATATGAAACTAAAACAACATGTGATGGTAATGCTATATTTTACATGTAAACCATACTTAAATGCTGCTTATTTGCAGTTTTTCTCAGTCACTTTGGCATATTTCTGGAATCATTTGCAGCACAGTGAGTGCATTTCTCAAAACAATTCATATAAACAGCAAAACACTTGCAAGCGCCAGTCTCCTGCTCAAAATCCTTAGTTCATCTCTCAAAAGTAAATATCTGTGTCAATGAACATGGCAGCGCCATCAGAATGGCAAGTCCTTGTGTCCAGATAAGACAGTCATTACTTAGTCATGTTGTCAACATAACGGTGCAATCTGGAAGGATGTTCTGAGGAAAACTATGGCCAAAGTTTTGATGACAATTATTGTAAATTGTAAGTTACACCTTCGTGTATGTGGTAGATTGATCGCAAGAGACTGGACACAAATCACATTTAGGCTTTTACTGTTTGTGCTGCACGTCACTGCAATACAGAAAGAAAAGGACAGTACTGCATCGCACAAAGAAAAAAACAATCAAACAAAAGTAGAAATGTGAGCATCGGACATTCTCCTGAGGGGAAACTGTACGTGTGGTGCTTTAGGAATGACAGTGCAGTCTTCCTGCCCCTCCTGACCTTCCTGTGTGTTGGGCCACAAATTCTCATCCACATTACGATGAATATCTTCTCTTGCAATGCAGCATTGACAGAATCTTTTAGAGCGTCTTATTCAGCCTCTGCAGGCATCTGGTGTGATGTCATCACACGCTGGACGTCATCACATGCTGGACGTCATCACACGCTGGACGTCATCACACGCTGGACGTCATCACACGCTGGACGTCATCACATGCTGCAGCCATGGCAGCCAGAAGGGTCATCTGTGCATGTGGCTGGCGATCATATACTTTCCATCTCCTTGCTGAGAAAAATTCCTCAGAGGGGTTAAGGAGTGGGGAGAAGGGTGAGAGGAGCTCCATCAGCATCCTGTTGTGGGTCCTAAACCGTTGGCTGATGATGTTGGAGCGATGTAAACTGACATTGTCCCAAACCATCACCTACTTTGACAAGTCATCTCCAGTCTGACCCCTCTCTTGTTCAGGGATGAAAGCCATGGTTATGGTCCCGCCCCTTTGGCCTGGCACATCGACTGTAGATCTGCGGCCGATGATATGAAAAGGGACCCTCTGGCACCCCTGTGAAGGTGTCTTGCAGTCCCATGTGGAAAAAACATAGCAATGCACAACACGACATAGAGTAAGATAAAATATCACTGTATAAAGTATACTTACTTTATATTGTAAAGTAAGTATACTGTATGACGCATTACAGAAAATATAGATTACTACTCTTCCTCGGTTTTGCCTCCAAACTCCTTTTCCTCTTCTTCTCTCTGGCTGTGGACCCGTCCAACTCCTTGTCCTTCCATGGTCCTTCTATTGTAACACTGCAGCTGTATGTATATTGTGTATATATATATTCACCTGGCAGCAATTTACCATTCAGGACAGATTTAGAGAAAAAGTCTCATAGAAATGTATAGAAATATGCTTGAGATATTATGACAACTTGTTCAACCACTTTGAATGTAAAGACGTATGCAATGAACTAATGCCTAAATGTTCTGGAGGTGAGACTATTCAACTGAGGCCTATTATAATACATTTTGATTAACCTGACGTAAGCAGTTGATAATGTAGGAAACAGCAGAAATTGTACATAATCGTTTGCATGCATGTACCAAAGCATCTGCAACCTGCTCAAAGAAATGAGAAACAGCTTTTTTGACATGCACAAGTGACACAACGATGTGAAGACTGAACAAGTAGTTTTGAGAATTTCAATTCTGATCTGAGAAATGTACCAAAGCATCTGAGAGAAACTGTCATGTCATATCACTGAAACCAGGCCAGCGTCACACATGTGATCATGTAACTGCTCATTCTTCTTTACTCCTGAGGTCAGCCGTCAGATAGATAGATAGATAGATAGCTAGCTAGCTAGATAGATAGATAGATAGAGAGATAGATAGATAGATAGATAGATAGATAGATAGATAGATAGATAGATAGATAGATAGATAGATAGATAGATAGATAGATAGATAGATTAGCAGTGTAGCCAAAGTAATAGAAGTAAGAGTATTTCTGAGTTGCTGCCAGTGGTGATACAGGGGGTTGCGGTGAAATCGAATTTAGTTTACAGTGGTTGCTGTTGTGGTCTGACATGGTCTGAAATCGTAATCATGTTTCTTATTGCACATAAATGAATGAATCAGCAGCACAATAATAAGATGATGTCAGTGATAAAGCGAAGTCAGTTGGTCTTTGTGTGAATGAGCAGCCAAAGTTCACTCACCTGTAAAATATATCAATCAGCTCTGTTTTACCTCTTTTCTGAGTAAATACATTTATGAAAGACAGTCAGAAAGACTGAATGCTTTCGTCCCCAAAGGTCTGGAAACATCATTGTTGTAGCAGCAATTCATGTAAATCTCAAAAACATGGTGTGTTTGTTCAGTCCCCCGCTGGTGTGATGGAGCGCGTTCATTCAACTCATAAGAGAAGTTGTAGACAAAACCACATATTAATTCATTCAATTAACAGGCATATTGTTCTGCTGTTAGCAAGGTTCTGGTGGCTAATGTTAGCAAAGTGCGGCTATCAGTTTCAGCAGTGTTTTAGCATGCAGCCTTATGACTATAATTATTACTGCACCTTGGGGCCACAGATGGCAGTTTAACTTCATTCAGATACCATATGTTTAAAAAGGGTTGCTGTCTCCACCAGAATAGAATGATAAATATGTGTAGTACACGGTGTACTGCATAATACATAGTTTGTTTCTGTTGCTACATGTGAATATATGAGCGGTCTGACCCTCCAAGCCTGCTGCTGAATGCTCGCTCTCTCACTTGGTTAATGATCCTCCAAGTCCACTGATGAAGCCTGGGGCAGATCACTGGCTGGAACAAAAAAAGGGCCAGTGGCCGGGATGCCGCTGTTGGAGGGGCGGGTGGGGGGTGGGTGTAGGGTCTAAATGGCACAGAATTCCACCCTGAGCTCTGGACGCATGAAGCCCAACATTGTGCAGCCTCCACAATGGCCACACTGTCGACACGATCTGTCTAATTCAATTAGCCGGGAGATGGTGCATAAATTCCCCCAGAATTCCTCTGATGAGTAGAGCTTTGCCCCCAGTGAGGAGGGGCGGTCTGAGCACGCTCAGTAACCTGTCGCACACAATGAAGAGCCAGTCAGAGGGCGAACTCTCTTCCACCAGACCTGATCCTTACCCTACAGCGCCGAGGTCAGAGGTCGATGAGCAGCAAAATCTCACAGTGCCGCAGATCAACACCACCACCAGCAACAAGAAGGAGAAACAGTTCCACGTGACTTATCTCCACCGGTCAAGGGTTCTGCCGCAGGAATATGACAAAGTCTTGTTGAAGTTCTAGAGGACTTGTCATAGCTTGTCAGGGGTTCTTCCCTCAGAACATGACCCATTCCTGAAAAGGTTCCATGTGACTTATCATTGCTTGTCAGGCCTTCTAGCGCAGGGACATGAGAAAGTCCTGAGAAGAATCCAAATGACTTATCATCAATAATCATTCCTCCTCAGGTGCTCTACCACACATGGTCTGAAGTCTTGTTGAAGTTCTAGACGACTGGATTGACATGAATAAAATGAATAAAATAAGAGTCTCTCAATTTTATATGAATATTTAGGTTTTTATTTTTCAATTCATATTGCATTCAAAAACACTGTGAAGGTTCCTTAACTGAAATAATATATTACAATGCACATGTTTTTAAGTTCATTATGGACAGTAAAGGTCTTGGCCACACTGAAATGATGATGATCAGATGATGTCGCCGGTTGGTTCTCCGAGGAACATGAACATTCACAGCATTTCACACCATCCCTCTAATAGTTGTTACGTACAGAGAGGTCAACCTCAGTGCTGATGAGGAACATCAGGTCCTTGTTGCTCCAGTGTTTGCAGTTCCTCTTCTCTGCAGTCAAAGCTTGATGCAGTTTGAACACTGAAGAGTTAATGCAACCCTGCAAACGTACAATCATCCACTCAGACAGAACTGAGCAGGCTCTCAAAGACAAAATAAGAGGCAGAACACTGTGCTACCCAGCCGTTGTGGTTGTTTGGCGAATTGTGACATACCAGAGGAGGAGGGGAATTACATGACCTTCCACACTGGAGGAAAGGCTGGCGTCCAGCAGCTGAGGGATGCTGCCACCCTGAATGAGTCACTCCCAGAGCAGAAAATAAAACTCTGTTTTCCAAATCATGAGAGCGGTTCCTCCAGGTCTCGTCTTCCACCATGGAAGAGAGATGTTGAACAAATCCTTTCAAGTGACTTTACAGCAGCAGATGTTATCCGAGCATCCGCAGAGAAATGTGTCGTAGAAGGTGGCTTTTCATTGACTTTGTCAGCAGAACCCTTAAAACCATCTGAAATGAACCAGCTGAGGTCCTCACTGACCACAGCATCCGAACCAGATCCAGTTTTCCTCAGTAAGACAGCGACACCATCCGCTGCAGCCGTTCAGACAAACGACCTACAGATGTCCACTTGTGATGATCCGTTAAGCTCCAACAAATAAAAATCACCTGCATGTTCTGCACACCACTGAGCATGCTCAGTAAATCTTTCAGCAAAGCCAGTCACTGTCTACTTCCTGCCTGATCCCTGCATGCATGAACACATTAAAGTAAATGAAAGACAACTGGCTCCAGACTCATTGTGATGTCATCAGTCCTGCAGGTACCTCAAGGTGCCACACCGGGACCAGGACTGGACCAGGATGAACAACACTGATTTCAAAGAGTCATTTTATTGTGATGTCACAAAAATGGCAGCTTGCAATATCTGAATAAAGCAGTTACACTTCACCAAAACCTACCCTGGATAAAGCTAAACACACACACACACACACACACACACACACTGGCTTGGGCAACTGGTGTCGGGCGGATGCCTCTAGGGCTGCGCGCTGATCATGCTCAGCTGACCTGGTCACCAACCAGCCAATCACCGAGAGCAGGAAATAACTTGATGCTGAAGCCCAATCAGCTGAGATTCCGGAGGGCTGTTCCCTTCACTTTACAGCCTTCCAGCCGCACAGAACTCTGGTTCTGCTTCTGTTGTGACTCGATGAAGAATTAGGGCAGCAGCGCTCTGGTTGTCTTATTGCATCACAGGTTGCAGCTGTCGCGAGCGTGTGACTGAGCGCGCTTCAACCTGACCACTACGAGAGGAGTTTTAGCCTGAACCTGAAATATTCTCGCCCGCCATAGTTTACCGTCGTCTTCACCTGTCATGTCTGAAAGCTGGAATTACCACCAGACTACATTGATTTTCCTCATAAGATGGTCAGGTCTCTTCATGCACTCTGAAATCACAAGCTTCAAGTCAATTCAAGTCATTTTTATTTATAAAGCGCCAAATCACAACAAAAGTTATCTCATGACACTTTCCAAGTAGAGCAGGTCCAGACCGACTCTTTAATTTACAGAGACCCAACAATTCCTTCATGAGCACTTGGCGGCAACAAGGAAAAACTCCCCTTTAACAGGCAGAAAACTTGAGCAGAGCCTGGCTCCAGGTGGGCGGAGCCATCTGCTTTGACTGGTTGGGCTGACAGAGAGAGAGGGAGAGAGAGAGAGAGAGAGAGAGAGAGAGAGAGAGAGAGAGAGAGAGAGAGAGAGAGAGAGAGAAAGGCGGGGTGGGGGATCATGGGTGATACAAGGATGCACAGTAACATCAAATACAGTAATAAAAGGAATGATAGTGGAGGAAGTCCACAATGGCCATGGAGGTCTCTGTCCCTGCAAGATTAATTTTGTTCCACCCCATGTTTCTAACATGTGTGTTGTAATGACAATAAATACAAGAAAAGGAGTCCAGGGAAGGGAACAAGTTAAGTTAGTAACTTATTCAGGAATGGATGGAGAGGATGGCAAAGGAGAGCGAGACAATAAGAGAGGATGGGAAAGGAGTGCGGGGGCCAGTGCATCATGGTCCCCCGGCAGCTTTGACCTATAGCAGCATGACTAGGGGCTGGTCCAAGGCAGCCTGAGCCAGGCCTAACTATAACCTCTATCTAAGAGGAAGGTTTAAGCCTGCTCTTAAATGTAGAGAGGGTGTCTGCCCCCCTGACCAATGCTGGGAGATGGTTCCACAGGAGAGGAGCCTGATAGCTGGAGATGGTTCCACAGGTGAGGAGCCTGATAGATGGAGATGGTTCCACATGAGAGGAACCTGATAGCTGGAGATGGTTCCACAGGAGAGGAACCTGATAGCTGAAGGTTCTGCCTCTGATTCTACTTTAAGAAAACTCTAGGAGCCACAAGTAGGCCTGCATTCTGGGAGCGCAGCGTTCTAGTCAGGTAAATAAGGTTCTATAAACTCCTTAACCGCCTGGCACCGCCATCGAGAAGAATTTTCAATTCTATTCTGGATTTTATTGGCAGCCAGTGCAGAGAAGCCAATATTGGAGAAATGTGACCTCTTCTCCTGGTTCTTGTTCGAACGTCTGCAGCAGCGTTCTGGATCAGCTGGAGAGTCTTTAGAGAATTGTTGGAGAAACCTGATAATAAGGAATTGCAGAAATCCAGCCTGGAGGTGACAAATCTGGACTCATTTTTCTGCATAATTTTGAGACAATAGCCCCTTTCACAGCGCGGGACCTTTTTCATTTACCCGGGCTTTTGAAAAAAACCCGGAGCGTTCCCACCAACATGACCTGGGGAAAAAACTTTCCCTCGACTCCAAACTTTCCCCAGAAAAAATACCTAGTAGTGTGGTAGGACTTCTTGGGGGTGGAGCCGCGTGCTGAAGAACGCAGATGAGTGGAACACACTCGCAGCGTTTACGTGCACCCGCCATGCTTAAACCTACGGCTGCAAACTTGGTTTTTTTTTTTCACTTCTACAGTCTTTACTTAATTTGGGTTTTATTTGTTTGGACAATGAAGCAAAAGAAGAGGATCTATGAAAAGTGGACGGACGATGAGGTTCAGGCTCTTTGGAGCGGATTTGCCGAAGACGGTGATCAGCTGGATTCCAAGACGGTGAAATTAACGTTGGATAATAATCGTAGGATAATAATCATAATAATAATTGTAGTGCCACACGCTGAGACACAGTCACGAGATGTTGAAGAAAGTTGAACAAGATTACAAAAAGCTGAAGGACCACATTGGTCGCAGTTGGTCTGACCGCTGTACCAACCAGTGGTTTGAGCTGCTCAATGCCATTCTGGACCTCAGACCGCCATCTGGCACCGCGACAACGGATGCCTCGGCAACCAGGTTGCTCGCGGCTGTGTGCCAAGACACGCAGGAGGCAGTGGACCAGTGGAACAAATGTAAATCATATAAATATTCACTGTTTAGTTTGTTACATGCTGTAACAGGATTCAGCAGCACGCTGATATTTTTGTGAGCCGAAAGCCAAATTAAGCTAATGCTGGTGGTAACCGGTCAACGGGCTGATGCTAAAGCTAAATCACGGACAGAGACCTGGATGTGTTGGTGTTGTCGCCGTGAGCTGAGCACTGATTTATGTATTGTGATTTCCAGATGCAATGGACCGTACAGGCAGAGGAAATGTTCTCAGGGGACGGGTTAGGGTTCAACTCAAGATGGCAGGACTGGGAGGTCCAAACACTTGGTCAGAAGCCCGATCTCTTTACTGACTTTTTTTGTTTTATAAAGCTCATAGCTCTGTGTTTTTGCGCCTTTTGATTTCCATTTTAATGTCTGTATGTTTGTTTACATGGCATCAAAATTAAAGTACTTTGTAAGTTGTGGGCAAGTGTAGTGCACAATTTAAAATATTAAAAAGACAAATACGTCTGATTGACCGAGAGCCACTTACACAAAAGTTCGTAAACTTTTCAAGTAATGGTGTGGGCCGGCCGGCCGTCCGCCCGTCCGCCCTAAGGTTTAGTAAATAGTCTTTACAGCTGGAGCACCTGGTGTGGAAGTTAGTATGCACACAGAATATCTCAGTGGGCTCAACCACTCAAATGCATCTGAATTAATATATGAGTCACATATGAGCTAAATAGTCCCAATATACAGTATGAGTAAGAAGGATGATATATGCACTGATATATGAGTAAAAATAAAGTGATTGGACTTTGGTGATCCAAGGGACAAAGGTCAAGGTCACTGTGACCTGCAGCTTTCTCGTAAATATTTCATGAATGTCTGAGGAGAATTTCCTCCAATTTGGCACAAATGTCAACTCAGGCCGAAGGATGTAAGTATTTGGTCATAACTTGATGACGGCATAATGTTAGGAAGGAAGTGTTTTTCTTCTCTTCTTGTGCGGCCTGTGTGTTGTGTGTTGTGTGTACACAGTGTGTGGTGTGTGTTGTGTGTACATGATGTGCAGTGTGTGTGTTGTGTGTGTTGTGTGTACAGCGTGTGTGGTGTGTGTGTTGTGTGTGCAGCCTGTGTGTTGTGTCTACAGCGTGTGTGGTGTGTGTGTTGTGTGTACCACGTGTGCGGTGTTTGTGCGGTGTGTGCAGTGAGAGCAGCGTTTGTTCAGCATGTGTGTTGTGTGTGCAGTGTGTGTGTGTGTTGTCTATGTGTGTTGTGTGTGTGCGTAGTGTTTGCAGCGTTTGTGCGGCATGTGTGTTTTGTATGGTGATGATAATGGTGATGATGATGACGATGATGATGGTTGAGATGATGACGATTATGGTGGTGATGATTATGATGATGATGATGATGATTATGGTGGTGGTTGTGGTTATGATGATGATGATGATGATGACGATGATGATGGTTGAGATAATGATGATGACGAAGATGATGATGGTGGTGATGATGATGACGATGATGATGGTTGAGATGATGACGATAATGGTGGTGATGATGATGATGATGATGATGATGATGATGATGATGTTGGTGATGGTGATGACGATAGCGATGATGATGGTGATGGTGATGATGATGATGGTGGTGATGATGATAATGATGATGGTGGTGATGATGATGATGATGATGATGATGATGGTGGTGATGGTTGAGATAATGAAGATGACAATGATGATGATGATGATGATGATGGTGGTGGTGATGGTGATGATGATGATGATGATGATGACGATGATGATGGTTGAGATAATGATGATGACGATGATGATGATGATGGTTAAGGTGATGATGGTGATGATGACGATGATGATGATGGTTGAGATAATGATGATGATGATGATGATGATCATGATGATGTTAAGGTGATGATGACAATGATGCTTGAGATAATGATGATGACGAAGATGATGATGATGATGATGGTTGAGGTGATGATGATGATGGTTGAGGTGATGATGATGATGATGATGATGATGACGATGATGATGATGATGACGATGACGATGATGATGATGGTTGAGATAATGATGATGACGATGATGATGATGGTGATGATAATGGTTGAGATGATGATGACGATGATGATGATGATGACGATGACGATGACGATGATGATGATGGTTGAGATAATGATGATGACGATGATGATGATGATGATGGTGATGATGATGGTTGAGATGATGATGACGATGATGATGATGATGATGATGATGACGAGGATGATGATGATAATGATGATGATGATGATGATGATGATGATGATGATGGTGGTGATGATGATGGTGGTGATGATGGTGGTGGTGATGATGATGATGATGATGATGATGACATCACCCTCACAGGAGCCACATTGAGGATAACACAGTTGACTCCAATCATAACTCCGCCTGTCCTCATTTCCTGTTTCAGAGCAGCAGGGGATTGTGGGCCAACAGCGTCAGCTACACTGTAAAATCAGTCGGTCTTTATTGAAGCCTGAAACTTTATTTTCTTTACAGAAGATGTAGATCTGGTCTCGGTCTCCTGTTTGCTCAGGAGACCGAGGTCTTCCTCCTGAGCACCTTCTGTGACTCTGTTGTGACGTCAGCCATTTTGGGTGGAGAGGTCTGCTGCAAACAGGAAAAGACTCGAGAAACTGATGAAGGCCAGTTCTGCCCCACGATGCCCCTCCGCCCGGCGGAGGTGGTGGTGGAGATGATGATGGTGACTCAGCTGTCATCAGTGACACTATTGGAGCACCGGAGAGCTTCTTCAGCGATAGACTGCTTCACCCACAATGTGTGAAGGAGCGATATCGCAGGTCCTTCCTTCCTGCAGCAGTCAGGCTGTACGAGCAGCCGGTACACCATCACACACACACACACACGCACGCACGCACGCACACACACACACACACACCAAACTGACAATAACAACGGCTGTGTGATACCTATACACCCTCAGGACTCCTGTCATCCTTTCTGCAGTATTTTATTTCAGTTGACTCAGGTGAACTATTCAGATTGTATTTACAATATTGCTGCTATTGTTTTTATTCCCTCTTGTATAAATTGTTAATATTGTTTATATATTGTTTATTAATACTTTTCATTTTTTATCTTCTGATATTGTGAGTTCACTATTCATCATTTAATTGACACTGCCCTCCTCTGCTGTCCACCTCCCTGCTGAAATGTGCTCAATGTGGGACTAATAAAGGAATATCTCATCTAATCCGCCTGTGAATATTCTGACTTGCCCAGGTCTTGGTCATGGTCTGCTCAGATGCGAGCATGAACTGATGAAGCCTCTTGGATGAGAGGTGAAACATCTTCCTAAGACAAATAACAAGTCCAGTTGCTTCGATTCAATTTCCTTGAGATCTCATCTAATCCTATCAGTGCTGCTAACATTCGCATGTCTGCTGCTATATTTCAGTGAACTTTCAGACTTAACTGCTCCGTTTTCATTGGCTTGCGTCCAAGTTACTGAAGCAGCTTGCAGCTGACTTCTTGAAGTGACGAAGAGCCAAGCTAACTAAGAGACTTGGAGTCTTAGACTTAGAGCCAATTATCAAAGTGTCTTGAAGCTAAGTTAGGTTAGCGACTCAATTATTAAAGCAACTCAGAGCCGAGTTATGGAAGCGACTAGGAGCTGAGTCATCAAGGTGACTCGTAGCTGAGTTATGAAACACTTAACCAAGTCATTGAGGCAACTCGTAGCCAAGCTATTGAAGTGACTCAAGCTACGTTTCCGAAGGACTCAGAGCCAAATTATTGAAGGGAATTGTAGCCGAGTTACCAAAGCGACTCGGAGCCGAGTGATTTATCTGACTTAGACATGAGTTACTGAAGTGATGCTGAAGCTAATAGAAATATAACGCTTGTGTTCATAGAATGTGACAATAATGTTCATGCTCATGTGATGCTAATGTGAATGTGATGCTAATGTGAATGTGATGCTCATGTGAATGTGATGCTCATGTGAATGTGATGCTCATGTGAATGTGATGCTAATGTGAATGTGATGCTCATGTGAATGTGATGCTCATGTGAATGTGATGCTAATGCTGAGATAAATGTCATTTGACACGAACGCTAATGTAACTGTGACGGTGACGCCGGGGTGAATGTGATGCAAATGCTAACACAAACGCCTCGTCTTAGCTTCCTCGGCTCTGTAATGTAGAAGAAGAGGCCGGCTCGTGTCCTCGGCAGCAGGTTTCCGTCTCCGCCTGACATGGAGACACAGTGTTTTGGTTGGAAGCCGAGTCGGGTCGGGACGCCCCGGCAGGCCTGCGTCGGAGCCCCCTCCATGTTGTTTTTGCAGGTCTCTTCTGTCTGGACTCCCTCAGGACTAAAAGTGGATCAGGGTGAAATGTGAGAAACGACGGTGTTTTTGCAGACATGTGATCTGAGAGATAAAAGCGTCATAAAGCATCAAGTTGAAGAAAGTTTTTTTGGGGGGGTTCTGAAACGCCTGTGGTGGTTGTGTCTCTACATAAAACACGTCCACCCACATGGTCAAATAAAGACATTGTGATTGTGTTGGAGACAATAGTAACATCCTACATGGTCTCTAAGCCTGTCAGCAGTGTTGATGATGAAGAAGAAAAGAGCTGCAGCAAGTTGTTGGAAGAGTTTGTAAAGAAGGTTGAGTCCTCCTGTTCAATGCATCTGCGTCTAATCTGAGTGTGGGAGGGAGCCACTGTGGTTTTTATCTGCTGTCGCCGTCTGAAGATTAGGGAGGAAATAAACCGCCAACAGTCAGCAGGAAGGTTCAGCAAGGTGGATTAAACACAAACTTTCAGCCACAAATTTGGCTTCAGTCACTTTATGAATGACTTTGAGGTGTAAAGAGGTGCATTCCAAGAGCAAAAAGAGCATCAGATGAAAAACACAGTGAAAGATCACACTGCCATTCAAATGGAAATAGAGACTGAATGCAAAGTTTAAAAGAAACATTCCATATTTGATGGTTTTGCCTGTAAAATAACTTTGAGCAATAATCAGTTAATAACAGGCTTTTAACTGACTCTAATGTAGTAAATAGAATTCCTCATCAGCATCGGGACTGAATGAAAACATGTCTTCATAAAGGTTGAAGCGCCGACACCGGCGGCGTCACGTCTGATCACAGGTGGATGACCGCGTGTCAGGAGACCTTCAGACGCGTTTAACACTGTTGTTTTTAACCTGCTCCAGGAGGAGAAAGGAGCGTTTGCATTTTAGTGAAATTCTAAATACACCACATGAGAAGATTGAAACTGATCATGTGTTCATGTTATTCTCACTCTCACACACACACAGACACACTCACGCACGCACGCAGGCACGCACGCACACACACACACATACATACCTCTGCAGGCTGGATTAAAAAGGAGGAATAAGACTCCTCCACTCTCCTCCCACTTATCCTCCTCTCATCATGGCTTCCTGCTCAATCTACCTGACAGGCTTTTCACAGGTACTTACTAATCCCCGCCTCAGGCCACCGCCGCCGCCGCACGCTCGCATTCAGGCGCTCCAACTAATTGAAAGTCAAACCATTTCTGCTTCAGATTAAAGGAGCCAACACCATCTCGGGTTCTTTTTTAAACGGACAAAGCCACCAAAAATTCCATGGTGTCTTGGGTAGCTGAGGGTCGGTGGTGGACGTGTAAGTCCAGGTCATCAAGAGACTAAGGTGGCAGGCGGGAGGACCTGCTGGCGCCCTGCTGCTGAACTTCACCTCGCGCCAAAGACTGGAGCCTTTGAGTCACGTACAAAGGTGCCAATAATCAAAATCCGCTAACCAAGATACCAAACAGTCACAGTCAGGTAACGACATACATAACAATCAGAGTCAAGTTACTAAAATACCACTACAATCAAGTAACTGAGATACCACTAGAATCAGGTAACTAAGATACTACTACAATCAGGTAACCGAGAGGAGGACAACAGTCGCAGTAACATAACTGAGATTTAGGACAGTAACTGTCAGGTAACCGAGAGGAGGACAACAGTCGCAGTAACATAACTGAGATTTAGGACAGTAACTGTCAGGTAACCAGGATACAATCGCAATCACGTAACTAGGATACCAAGCAATTTGGTATCCGGGCAGTCGGCTGGAGTTCGTCATCTAGAAGCTCTGCAGAGGAAGTGACCTCAGTGTGAAACATGCAGTTGTGGTGATTTGGGTTGGTGGCAGCAGTTGGGAAATTCTTGCCTGGGTTCTGGTCTCCTGATGGGTCATGGTCCCATGATAGGTCCTGGTCTCCTGATAGTTCCTGGTCTCCTGATTGCGCTGAACTATAAATGCAAACATTCTCCTCCTGCTGCCTTCAGATAAGAGCGGAGTGAAGCCTGCTGACGGTTGCTGAGCACTAATCACATCCTGCTGTTTCCTGCTCAGGTATCTCAGCACCACTTCCTCCTCCTGTGTCCTCAACAGCAGACACAAAGCCCAAGCTTCAACCTTCAGCCTCCAGCCTCCAGCCTCCAGCCTTCAGCAAAGCTACAAGCTCCAATCGGGTGGTTGTTTACAGATTTGACCTCTCACCTTTCACTTTTATTATAACTTATCAATCCTTTTAGGTAAGCTGGAAATATTTTGTGTAGTGAACCTGCCTCAAAGTCCTGGTTAACAAGAGCGTCACATGTCTCCACCTTGGTGTCACACTGGTCTTCACATGTCTCCATGCTGGTGTCACATGGTCTTCAAGTATCACCATGTTGGTGCCACAGTGGTCTTCACAAATCTCCACTCTGGTCTTCGTGTATCTCCGAACTGGTGTCACACGGTCTTCACTTGTTTCCACGCTGGTCTTCACATATCTCCATGATGATGTCACACTGGTTTTCGCATATCTCCACTCTAGTGTCAACCTGCTCCTCATGTATCTCCACGCTGATCTTTACGTGTCTCCAAGCTTGTGTCACACTGGTCTTCACGTGTCCCCACACCGGTGTCACACTGGTCTTCATATATCTCCATACTGGTGTCACACTGGTCTTCACCTGTTACCATCATATTGTCTTCAGGTATCCCCACACTGGTGTCACACTGGTCTTCATGTATCCCCACACTGGTGTCACACTGGTCTTCACGAATCTCCATGCTGGTGTCAAAGTGGTCTTCACCTATTACCACGCTGGTGTCACACTGGTCTTCACGTATCTACACGCTGGTGTGACACTGGTCTTCAGGTATTGACATGCTGATGTCTCACTGGTCTTCAGGTACTGACACGCTGGTGTCACACTGTTCTTCACCTATTACCATGCTGGTGTCACACTGGTCTTCATGTATCTCCACGCCGGTGTCACACTGGTCTTCATGTATCTCAATGCTGGTGTCACACTGGTCTTCATGTATCTCCACGCTGGTGTCACACTGGTCTTCACGTATCTCCATGCTGGTGTCACACTGGTCTTCACCTATTACCACACTGGTGTCACACTGGTCTTCATGTATCTCACGCTGGTGTCACACTGGTCTTCACGTATCTCCATGCTGGTGTCACACTGGTCTTCACCTATTACCACACTGGTGTCACACTGGTCTTCACGTATCTCCACGCTGGTGTCACACCACAACATCCTGCCTGCTTTATCAGCATCAGCACCACCACCAGGAACCGCCGCTGCCTCTAAATTTAAGTGACACGTTGTCACTCCAACCAGCTCCATGATGAGATGCCGCAGCTCGGCCTGAAGGTCACGCCCACTTCCACTATCACACAAGACAGAGCTGACTCTTATCGTGTCCCCTTCACCTCCACCGGACAGATCACCTGAAGTGTCTCATGTCCACCACACACACTCATGCATTTAGACATTTAGACAAGCACGCACGCACGCACGCACGCACGCACGCACGCACGTACACACACACACACACACACACACACACACACTCACATTCACACAGCTTATCCTTCATGTTTAAATGCATCACTGGAGAACATCTGACTTTATATTGCAGCTTAGAAAGATGGATAAATGTCTCCGGGACTGTGACTGTGTGTGTGTGTGTGTGTGTGTGTGTGTGTGTGTGTGTGTGTGTGTGTGTGTGTGTGTGTGTGTGTGTGTGTGTGTGTGTGTGCGTGCGTGTGTGTGTGTGTGTGTGTGTGCGTGTGTGCATGCGTGTGTGCGTGTATGCGCATGTGTGTGTGTGTGTGCGTGTGTGTGCATGTGTGTGTGTGTATGTGTGTGTGTGTGTGTGTGTGTGTGTGTGTGTGTGTGTGTGTGTGTGTGTGTGTGTGTGTGTGTGTGCGTGCGTGTGTGTGTGTGTGTGTGTGTGCGTGTGTGCATGCGTGTGTGCGTGTATGTGCATGTGTGTGTGTGTGTGCGTGTGTGTGCATGTGTGTGTATGTATGTGTGTGTGTGTGTGTATGTGTGTGTGTGCGTGTGTGTACATATATGTGTGGGTATATTTGTGTGTGTGTGCATGTGTGTACGTGTGCATATGTGTGTGTGTATATATGTGTCTGTGTATGTGTGT
>CAAKHG010050502.1:0-12414 GCA_901007715.1 Dactylopterus volitans
CCCCACACCCCCACCCCCCCCCACCCACACCCCCACACCCCCACACACCCCCCCCCCCCCCCCCCCCCCCCCCCCCCCCCCCCCACCCCCACACACACACACACACACACACACACACGCACACACACACACACACACACACACACACACTACCCCCCCACGCCCCCACTCTCATCTCTCTCTCCACCCTTGGACTTGCACATCTGCTACCATTACATACTCTGGCCCATATGCACGTTGCTGCTCATTATATTGTGTCACGGTGCACCCTGGGTCTCTGCCAACAGAAATTAAACTCTTCAGAAAAGATAAACATCATATTACTTCATTACCCTTTTAAAACACATGCAAATTAGAACCATTACCCATCTTCCCCTTTCTCTCTCCCCAAACAGACACACGCGCGCACGCGCACACACACACACACACACACACACACATTTTCTTTATTTTGCGGCGTAATGAAGTTTGTCTGGCCGGTGTTCAGTCATTCCCTCTGTCACAAACTGACCGTGAATGGGCCGAGCCGCGCGGCTCTACCCGGCTCATTTTCCACCTCTGAATTAAACATTTATGTCGCTTGACAGCAATAAATAACATTTATCACAATGGGGATCTAATAATGATTTGGCAAAGCTTCGGCTGCTCATCAGAGCCCATCAACTGACAAATATGGCAGCGTGATTATGCCGGCAGCTGTCTGTGACAACTGTATCTAAATCACCCTTTGCACGTCTACTTCTCTTTGATCTCCTGAATGTGGATCGTTATTGCGGAGTTGTCTGTCCATTCATCTCGACTCCTCTTGCACCTAATTACTTCCCCAATCGCAGATATCATTATGGTGTCATTAAAGATAGTCTGGTGCTCAGTGACTCTCCCTCGCAGGTACCTATGGATTCATACAAATCAACCGAAAGCGTGGCATTTGATGTTATATGAAATGCCATCCGTGCCAGCCGTGTTTGATTAAGTCCTGATAATGTATTCTGGGGACTTTTTTTGTTCCTCTAGCGAATGTTTTGGTTTGATAATGAAATTTAGTTCATTGACCATTCACAGAGTGCAGCAGCTTTGTTCTCTCGCTCTCTCTCTCCTCACTTTAAATGGCGACTGTGCTACATATTGTCTTTTAAAGAGGGGAGCCATTGGCTAAGTGAGTGGAAAATATGAAATGCATTAAAAACTGTCTTCAGAACTCGGGCCATTGTGTTCTTTTGAGTGCATGTGCGTGTGTCGGTGTGTAGTTGTGCTTTGGGGCTTTGCGTTGGCAAGGCTCTCTCAATGCTTTAAATATGGGGATCAGGATACAGGGGTGACCGTTCAATTTATTATGATACATTGCAAAACTTTGGGTAAGGTGATACATAGCAATTTTACTAAATTGAAGTTTAGTCATGGTAGAGGACACACGCCCATATGCAAATCTAAAGTCGAAGAAAAGTGGTGCCGGGAAACAAAACACAGGGACTGCAAGGAAAAAAAAAACAAAAAAAAAAAGAAAGAGTCTGCAGTTAAATATCGCTACATTATTTACAGTATCGCAAAACACAACACCCCGACGCTCAGGTGTATAAATCTCAACCCCTCGTGTGCGTGCACGCATCCATGCATAGCCACATGATGTGGCCTCCTCAGTATTGTTAGGTTTGCTCGCCCTTCAGTCAGCGTGTGATTCCAAACACAGCGAGATTGAAGTCAAATAAAACATCACGCTGAAAGTACTCCTCGGCTTTGCTTTTGATCTTTGGCTCTCATATGACAGAAAAACACTATTCCCAGACATGTCTCTTTTTTTGATCTCTAAAAGCAACATAAAAGTCCGGGGCCTTTAAGATAAGATAGCCACCAGACCTTGTGAAGATGAAAAATATCAAAGATAATTAGAGTGAGGGTGAAAAAAGATAATTAAATTGTATGATGGAATTGTTAACAGCATGGGCTCGGTTTAATAAGCAGATTCATTAACTGTAGTGGCGTATCAGTATTCCATTTGTGATTGATTAATAATGAGCAGGACCCATTTAATAAGAATAAAACATTCATCATAAACACACATAAATCAACTAATGATATTTCTTTGGCAATCAGTACAATTAGATCTCTTTTAACTCGCTCTATTTGGTGATATCCTGCATGTTAATTGAAATGCCACCCTACCTTTCCGAGTGAGTTCATCGTTCAGTTTGATTCACAATTAGTCTAATCTCAGTCGTTGGGAAATGGAAAGTCGAGCTACACAGGGTATCAATGCCGGTTGACAACTTGGTCCAAGGCACCTTTTGTTCTTATGATTGCTTGTTAAAGTCCATTTGAGAGGGAATATCATGAGGCCACTCACTCACTAACTCATTAGTCTTCCATGAAACTGCAAGGAAATTGAGTTCAGAGTCGGGACCAAAAAATTCCCGCAATGGCGGCAGCCTCCTAATGGCTGCAGCAGGACACAGGGAGGCGAAGGTGCCGTCGGAGCGCGTCACTCACGGCGCGCTCTCGAGATTGATGATTAACCGATACGTGCGGCGGCTCGCATCCAACGATGCCACTTCTTCCTCGTCGGCGCTTCAAAAGCCGCATGTCACCACAATGAGCCCCGTAATCGCGCTAAAAGCATCGCAGTCACTGTTTTGTAGTGGACGTTTATGATTAGCCATGACCATGATTAAACGTCTCAGCCACTGTGTTGATGCAAATGCAGCTGGTGGACTTATCTTACTCGTGCAGTAATTGCCCATTTTAAACTCAATCAAATATTAATTTTGCCACAGTGGTTGAATTTAATTTCCCGGGCCCATTATATAAAGACATAAAAATTATATTTAAAACTGCAATCATTTTTTTTTTCAACTTAGGAGCAGAAAAACAAACTGGAGACAAAAAAATTACATATTATACTCTGAAAACTGTTATGGGGATGATGTTAGCGAACCTTTTTACTGACCAACTGATCCACGGCGACGTAATTCCTCAGCCGTTATGGTGTTTCGGGCCAATGACAGATGTTATGCGTTTATGCTTTTGCCAGCTCTGCTTGATCTCCACTTACTCCCGAGGGAAATACAAGATGTGGCTTGTTAGCATTTAGCATAGCAACTTGCCATTCGTCCAGTCGCCTGGCAAAAAACTTCAGGGGGATGTGCAAGCCAATAAAAGAAAATGAAAAACTAAAAGGATGGTCAAGCTATAAGTCCAAACACTGGCTAATATGAGTGCAGAAACTTATGTAAAAAGGTTTTGGTTTCATTGGGAGTTGCATGTAATGAATTTGATTATAAATAGCACTTTAAAAGGGTTATTCAAAGTGCACTCGAGGAGAGTAAACATCCACTCTAACAGGCAGCTGTTTTCACTTGTATCTCTCACTACACTTAACTGGACTCTTCAAAGCAGCACTTAAATGAAGGATGATACAGAGATGCCTGTGGCATGAAGAGAGCATCTTTGACTGCATACACACTGGCCTGTACCAGCACACTGTATCGGATGATTGGTGCCTGCCTCGCCTCAGAGTAAGCTTTCTTGAAGACATGGCAGGGAGCCTCCTCCTAATCTACTCTGCACAATCCAGTGTTCATGGTCAGATGTTTTATGCATTCAGAATAAAACGGAAAGCGTCAGCCACTTATGAATTGTCACTGGACTCGCGGAACTGGAGCTGTTTTTTTTTTAACTGACTCTTACAATGAGGAAATTAATAAACAGGTCTTGGTGTGAGGTGTGTGTTGAGGCTCACATGCAAGCATGACCGGCCCAATAAATCCCCCATAAACCCACACAGACACATTTTTAGAGTTATGTAACAGTTGCGCCGTTTGTTCACACAGTAGTGCTAATTAAAGTATGAAATTAAAACAACTATGTAAAACTTGATTGTACTTCTGATATTAACCATTTGCTCAGTAAACGCTGAAAGGCCCTGTACAATATTACAGCCATAAGATAATATTTAGCCCAATGTTAATGGTTGTTATTCACACTTGGTCTTTATTAAGTTTACTCACAGGGATATACGGCAGTTTTATCATACAATCCAATAGAATATACTCCCAAAGTGGCCAAGTACCTTAAATTTAAAGGCATACTATCAAGAAAAATGATCATTAACAAGGTACTTTGCATTCATTTCTGTTGTATTTGCAGTATATTGTATTACACGAGCCCGGTAATTATTCAAAGTTTAACTCTACTGATAATACACAAACTATATTAGAATTCAAACTGGATAGTAAAACAAACAAAAACAAGTTTGTATGCTGTTTGTCATGTTAGTGTTATTGCCCACTGGGACGGTGATAAACCAATTTCAAGACATAAAACATATAAGCCAGCATGCAATTCCCTCACTCACTTGAATTATAGTGACCCAATTTGTTTGCCTCTGCACTTGTGTGACAGCACTCATCAGTGGAGTCTGTTCATAATGTCTTTTTGTTTTTCATCTTTTGCAGCTCTACATAGAGTAGCTATCAACCACTGGCCCGTTAACAATCACACATCCCCGGTTATGTCCGTAATTGCGGAGGAGAACGTTGAGAACTCTCCAGTCACATCTGATCAAAACATATTGACAACAACACCAATTTTCTGCCAAGCAAAGTGGGAGTGTCCAGGCACACAGACATTCGAGCAAAAAATGAGCTAAATTGACTCTAATTTATGAAATGGCTTTGGCCGAATGTTGACAGGGGCTGACAGTGCACGGCGTACAAGTAAACAATGTAATTTCATTAAAAAAAAGTTTGCTAATTAATTTACAGTATGTTAAGCAGTAACTTTCTTCCCTCGATATTTTTAGAGCAGGCGTGTTGTCCCTGCACCCTGCATTAACGAGCTACCGCTGCTATTCCAAAATCTTCGACGAGTCTGTAAAGAAGCTGGTGGAATATGTTCATATATTTGCTCATCAAACGCAATGCAACAACACAGTGCGTTGGTCCATCTCCCCGAGTTCTTCTGGTCTGTCCGTGGTCCTCAGCCCGACTGCGGCAGCTAAAGGACTCACTACTTTTCCGAACACAGGAAGGCAAACTTTACTCAGTTAAACAGTTTAACAGTTAAACAGTGGTTTTTGGAGGCGGGGATGAGGTAGTAGGGGCATTGCTCTTTACCTGAAGATTTGGTGCACTAACATATTAGTCATATATGACTTGTTGGTACATTTCTTTATTTCACCACTGAATAGGGCAACAATAGTGGTAGAGGGAAAAAAAAAATCCAGTTAAACGTGGCTTGTATGATAGTGAAGCTCTGAGGTTCCCGGTCCTCAACTATGATGACGGGCTTGCAGCGTGTGACGAGCCGTTAGCCGTGGCACCGGTTAGCTCAGCTGTCGTCGCTTTTTGACAGACTTGCACTGCCGGCATTCCGCCAGTGTCAGTCGGCAAACACGGCTCGACCCCAATTTGGTGTTAGCGTGTTTGCCAGCATTCGCGAATACAAAGCTTAGCGTACTTCAGACTTATTGTGCATCAGTGGAAAGACAGTTCATCAGTGAACTAGAGGGTCTGCACAAAATTTTGGTTTTATCCTAACTCCCAACTGAAGGTTTTTTTAAAACTAATTTTACTGTTCACCACTCCGAGAGACACCTCCTGAGTCATCCAATCACCCGCATTTGACATGCCCATCAATACCTGGATAACGGGGGGTTGGAGTTGGAGCAAAACCTGGTCGAAATATTAATTTGCATTGAAAATCCAAAATACACAACAATACATAAACAAACTATTCAGCATCTGTACATGCTGTTTTAGGCTCTCTAAATTAATTGTGAGCATTTATGCATTAATAATGACAGTACACAGCAAGAAAATCCATGTACAGTAAGGCATCATACACAAACACCAGGCTTTGGCACATCAGACTGCTGCATGATCCCCAAAGCCCATCGTGAGTCAAGACTGCTTCACTAATGAACATTGCAGCAGGAGACCACTCTTCATTTCTCCTTTCTAGAAAGCTTCCTTTTTTTTTAAGATATAGAAAAAAAAGTCACCCCTACAGTCTGAATATTATTAAAACCTAAGCAATGATTTTTCTCTAGCCAAGTGGTTTGTTCCTAACTGTAACCAGACCTTAAAGCTCTGTGCGTTTTGGAAGCATATTTTTTGTTGTTGAATTTGGTGAAATTCTCTTTTACACTCAACAGGAATCAATAAATCAATGCTCTGACACTAAAAATAAAAACATATGTTGGTCTATTTCAGCTGCAGGCCTATAATAATGCTATGCAGTCATACTGTGTGGTCCAATGAAATGACTGGATGGGCTACCTGCTTGATGAAAAGCCTAACAAGGGCCGACATGGCTGTAGTATGGACAAGTGGTTATTATTATCTGGTCTGTTTGTGGGTTTTTTGAGAGCATTTGCTATTGTCTTGCAGTCCATTATATATAACAATGTAGCCAATACAGCAAGCTATTAGCACACACAATTCTGACGTTAATTATACTGCAGATTTAAGCATGTGGACAAGAACCACAGCCTTCACACATAAAACATAATTTTATCTATATTTATCTATCTTTGTTTTGAAACAGGGCACAAAGAAATCTGGCTTATGCGTTGTATCGGAGGGTCAAAAAGAGTCGGATCAGAGGACTTCCTGGTATGAAGTAAACCCAGGTACTTACATGGAATTTTGATAACTGGTGACCTCAGTCATTGGATTCTAGTGTTTTTTGTTTTGTTTTTTTTGTGCTTTTTTTTAAATTTCAGGCACATCTGCTATCATGTTGTATAATGTATAATTATTGCAGACTAAATCCTAATGGAAAACTGTTGTAAACAGCTCTAATAAATGCCCGTTGACGGTTGCATTCATATAATCTAATCCTTGTGCCTCTTAGTTTCCATTGTGAGTAATTAGTAAACTGCTATTAGGCATCTAGCTATAATTTCCTACTATTGCCTCCTTATTGTCCACACATCAGCCTTTACAAGCTTCCCGTTGTTAGGACCAGCTCCTGATGGAGGAGAAATATCATCCTTTTCCATGTCCACATCATTTCTAACACAGCAGGGATTTGTTACATTTATGTAACGATGAAAGCAGCTGGCAGAGTGCCCACATGTTGCTAAATGGAACACCGACACCAAAAAGCAAGGTGAGTTTTAAATAGAGATGGAGAGACACTAGAGAGTGCTTATGGGGAAGAATGAAAGACCTGGACAGCAGAATAGAAAGCAATCAATGACACTTTGTGTTGTTTACAACTTTTACCCAATAGCTCTTCCACTCCAGGAGCATTTGTGAAGAAAATACATGATTCAAGCTAACTATAGAGAACCAGAGTTACTGAAAGTAGTGGCAAAGAAAGACAATCGATCAACAAAAACCCAAAGCACTTCACTCCACACCGAAAAACCTTGCAGCTATATGGAAGTGTTGCCTGCAGGCCTTGCAAAATAAACACCCCGCCCACGCGAGTAAATGCTGTCTTCCTCATTTACTCACATGTTTTTCGTAACATCTGCTCTCATTCAGATGTTCAGGTGCTTTAATGATTGATATGCTGAAGGAGGGGAGGGATGATCGCGCGCACACACACACACACACACACACATATATAAATACAGTTACACTGTGTATACTTTCCAGAGGGAAGCTGTCAATGTTGCACTTTTAATGGAAAAATACTCTCACTGTCACATCCTGCCAGCTCTCATTACGCCTCACAATGCCTTGCACTTTATTTCAAGCTTTACTGTTAGACTGTTGGAATGCGCGTATTAATTGCAAAATGCCCGGATGAACACTGAAAGAGCTGGACTTTCCTAAGTGTCCTTTAAAATAAATCAAGTTAAGCCTGGCTGTTTTAGTAAATATGTAGCTCCACTGACATTTCAGCGCATTCTTGTCCGCAGAATGTAAACAATAGAAAGCGCCATTTGAGACTGCCAGTAAAAGAAGCTTGCCAGGCGAAACCTGAGTTCGTTACTTTGTTTTAAAAAATGAATTATGAACATTTGGAGCAGCCAAAAAGTGTATGAAAAATATCACACGCCGAATAACATCTCCAGTGAGTAAAACTGGAGCCTTGTAGGATTTTTGACGCTTGTGCAGTCGTATTTTAGCTGTTATGGTCCCAGCCCACACAAATCATCTGCATCTACACCGACACAGTCTCCATGATGGAGACTTTTCACTTTGCCTCAGAAGGTTGTTTTTTTCGTATTATCGTGTGATCAGATCCAAAATATGAATTAATTCTTATGTATTACTTTCTCACCAAACTCGCACATGGCAACTTTGATGCATCCTGCTCAGCTCAAATCAGAACTGTGTTATTGTTCCTAACTTTATGTTTACCCCACAGCACTGTGGGGCAATATATTTTCTTCCACCAAGTAAATAAAGAAGAGGTTATGCAATCAATCTTTGGGGGGTTTGAAATCATAATATTGAACACAGCTGTCAGCCATGCCATTAGCGTGATTCATTTCTGCCGTTTTACATTTACAATTTTCCCACAAGAACAACATTGATTCTTTGTGTGTGCATGTGTGCGGGTGCATGCGTGTGTGTGTGTGTGTGTGTGTGTGTGTAAGCGTGAGTGCACATATTCATCCATTTGTTTGCCATGAATGTGTGAGTGTGTTCCTGCGTGTATTGTTCATGTATGTGTCTGACACAATTTCCTTCCTATTTTCTTCTGTAATTTGAATCAGAGAAAATGTATTAATATTGCAGGGGTGAGAGGAGCCTACACAGACCCAGTAAATAAATCTCTCCTATTATTACCCACAATGCCCTGTCAGGTCCATACATCATCTTAGCACATCATAATTAATTGCATGCTGAACTATTCTGTTCAATTAACCATGAGGGAATGGATGGAGAAAGAGAGGAAGAGGCAATAGCTGGGGTGGCAGCGTGTTGAGACCTTTATTTTACCATAAAACACAAATATATTGACCTTACAGTTATTTATCTAATTGTTTGTTTTGCTTCTTTTTTGATGCCGTTACTTTTTTTGTGTGTGTTGCTGTGTGTGCACCAGCTTCACCTTTTTGGCACCTTACTGCCCATTCAGTCTGTGCATATTTCCATATTTTCCAGAAATTGTTGTACTGTATAGAGACAGGAGTCGTGTTAAAATTCCGGGTTGCCCTTCAGTGCTGTTCTAATGGGAAATGTGCTTATGCAAGGCGATCTTACCCTGGAGGCTTCACATTTTTCCATCAAGGCTCTGTCAGGTCAACAGTCTCATGTAAAAAAAAAAAAAAGTGGAATAACATTATGCAGAGGGTAATAGTGAAGTGAGTTTGTTGCTAACACCCCCCCGTCCCCCCTCCCTTTGCCTCAGGAGCATGAAGCCAAATATCAAATGTAACTCTTTAAAAAATCTCAGAAACACTTTCATTTTGGGTTGCATCAACGGTCCTCCTGTGGTGAAACACTCTGAAATGTTTGGCAGAGCTAGCTGGGGGAGCCATGTCATTTGATTTAGTCCTGCCTTTCTGTCTTTGAGGAGACATTACCTTAAAAAGCTACAAGAAGTCGAACACATTGAGTCAAAGTAAGTGCATTTCCTGTTTCCTCAGAGGGAGACGTATTTTTGGCAGTCAGGAGGCATGCTTAATGTACCGTTAAACTCCTCCCACAATGATGCAAATCTGAAGCAGGGATATAGGTCAACCTGCTACTCTTGACTCACCAGCTCCAAACAATCGTGGCCAGGAAGTGAAATGCTGAGATCGTAAGCTTAAACACATTAGCTTTGGAGCGCAGAGATGATGTGACTCCTGCAAATATGGAGAAGGGGAGAGCAAACGTCAGGAGGCAGGATTACAGTTGTGATAAGGCAAGCAAGGGTTGTTTTACAGGCCGCGTGAGGCAGAAGTGGGTCAGCGGCGGATGCGGAGGTAAATGTACGGAGCTCATGAATGAAACATGCAGTACACATGTGGTTTAAACTTGCAGTTCACCGCGAGAACGCGGCGTAAGGAGCAATCAGCCATTTGCGAAGCCCTTTGCCGAACAACTGCACAGTTAAGAAACATTTCTGCAGACAGGGCTCTACTCAGATTAGCATTTAAACAGTTTGGAGGAGGCTGCGTTTTATTATTTTAGAAAAAAAACAAAAAAAACGAACTAACTGACATGCCAGCCATGACACCCATCCGCCCCACTGTGTGTCCCGCATGTGCTCTTGCATGAGTTTGAGGCCGTGCGAATGACTCCAGCGAGTTCAGCCAGCGTTACCAGAGATACTGTTGCGTTTTGGAAAACACATCAGTTTACGCTGGCCCTCTCTCTCTCTCTCTGTCTCTCTCTCTCTTTGCTAGATGACTACGGCTGAAAAACACCAACAAGAATGTAAACAAAGCTATAAATAGGATAACGTCCCGACTTATTCAGTCAGTGGAACAGCTAGCCGTTAGCGCTGGAACACGCGATTGCCTGCGAGTCCAGATACTGACCAGCAGAGACTGTAATCAGATCAACCAATAAGAACAAAAAGGATGTCACAGTAGAAGAAAAAAAAAAGTCTTTCAAACATATTCCTGTTCCCCTTTGTCCAGCTTTGCGTTGAGATGTTCTTTCTTACCCTTCAAACAATGTCGCAACAGCGCCTTTCTCTCTCCGCCAGCTACCGCTGTTCACCCTTGCCGCTGTAGCTCCACGGCAGCGTAACACTTGCTTACCTTATGGGTTTCAGGATAGATACCAGTCCCATTCATTTCAAGCAAACCCTGTGTCCACTATATTCCTGAAACATAAAGTTTATGTCCAAAAATTCAATATACAATCCGGCTGCCTTTACAGCTTTATCATGCTCCAGACACGCTCTCCCGAACTGCTATTTTAATATCCCATCACAAACAGTTTTCCATGAGCAGGCCTGCGCCCATCGCAGCTGCAACTTTAGTAATATGTTTTGTAACACAGAAAGCATCTTTCCACTGTCACCCCTACCTTTTCACTTAGCAGGATAAATACTTGTTCATGTAAAACAATTTCTGGAGGAGGATGAAAGTCCCGATGGAAATTTCATATCTGATGTACCATTTGTCACCGCTGCATGCAAGTGAGAATTTATGGTACCTATTACCAGATCAGTAAATCCAATGTTCTGTAGCCGAAAGCTCTTTTGTTGGTTGATTTAGTTTATCTGAAGAATATGTCTCACAATAAAGTATGAATATGTCAGTGTAGGCAATTTATATCAGAAAAAAAACCCTAAATAAAAAGTACTTGCATGGGTTCATACACTTTCGGGCAAGAAAATTGCTGAGCACAGCCACTGGAGAATTATATTATTAACTCACAGAGATAACAACATTTCATTGTTCAATTAAGTTTGTGAAACACCAGCAATGCTGTTTTAATGCACACATAATGAAAACCAGTATTTTTGTTTGTTTGGTTTTTTACTTTATTTATTTAGTTATTTATTTGAAACATTAGAGTGTTCCTGCCCATAACAAGTCAACTAGGTTCACCTCCAGTACCGTAGCCTGGGTTCTCTGACCTCCAAGATATGTGCTGTGCTGTATCTACTGTAGATATGAATGCAGACTGTAGACGCAAGACAAGATTTTGAGACTAGAAGTATCCTGGTCTCTGTTTTTAATAAAAATTATAAACCTGACATGAATCATGTTTATCAGCATTTGGTTACATGCAGATAAATGCGTAAGAGCAAAGATGTGTGCGAACACCATAACAGAAGAGGAGGGTCTTGGCCCAAAAATTGAAACTGCCAATCACTCTCCAGTTCAGTTACACTGTCTTTTCAAGTAAATATTTTGCGTGTGTTAAGTGCTGCAATTTACTATAATGGTCTGAATGCACAATCTTCAATTGGTGCCGTCGCCATGACTGCAAGTTATTACTTCAACTTATCAATTACTGGTCAGACAAAAATCATTTCAAAATATGCATTCTTGTGTCATGGTTTGGTGTTGGTTTGGACTCCAAAAGCAGAGACTGAACACTTGGAACACTGGTTTTAGCAATATTTATTAAACGACAAGTTCACAAAAAAAAAAAAAAAGGCAGCAGGGAGCCGGCTGGCAAACAGGAAGTCTCAGGCGACAGCGAGCGGCGTCTCCTGGACGAGAAAACTGAGCACATGACAAAGATCAAGCTCAACAGGAAACGAGGTGGTGTAGCAGCGCCGAACACCGGCGGGTCGCACACGGCGGGATTAGCTGGCAGAGTAGTGGAGCGTAGCGCAGGTACGGTTTTTATGGGGGAGCTGATGAATGAATCAGTTACAGGTGTGTCCTCGTCTGCGACCGCAGGACACGCCAGCCACACCCCCTGCCACACACACACACACACACACACACACTCTGCCAAAGAGAAACAGAAAGGGGAGGAGGAAAGGGAAGAGAAAACAGGAACACAAAAAAAAAACAAAAAAACCCACAAACAAAAGCTAAAACCAAGCCCGAATCATCAC
>CAAKHG010050502.1:22342-53135 GCA_901007715.1 Dactylopterus volitans
CATGTAAAATAGTTTATTTTTGTAAATGTTTCTAAATTCAATTCCACAAACTCCAAACCTCATACTCTGTACACTTCAAAAGGCATTTCGAAAAAAAAGAAAGAAAAAAAAAAAAAAAAAAAAAACTTCACACAATCAATCACAATCAAGTCTAAGAGTGTGATAGTGTTTAATACCAAAATTAAATCAACTCCTGGACCCAAAACATGATCAAATAAATACAGCCTTGATTGCCTACCACCTAGAAGTTGGAACCAATCGGACCCTGGCAGAGTCAAGTGAGCAATTTTCTTTCTCAAGCCATGTAATTGTAGCCTGCTCAAATCACCTTTCCATGATTGAGAAGTTCTTGGTGAGACGAAGAAAATAACACAGTTTTTAACCTGTCCAGTAATCACTGTTTTGCATATAGAAGAGAGGCTGGCTGCATAAGCCTTTGGTTATGATGCTGAGACATAATAACTACATACGGCAGTGCTGGAGAGATGAAGAACCTTTGGGTTTTGACATGACTGTCAAAAACTTTCTCGAGTATCACATTAAAATAAATACGTGAGCTTGTTGCCATGTGGGCACAGGGGGATGAAGATACACTCATTTAGTTTTTAGTATTTTCTCTCCTCCCCATCCCCTCTCTCCCCATTCCATGATGTTGGCAGTGCTTCAGGCTTGAAACTCAATTTCTCATCTTTTGAATAGACAGCAATTGCACCGAGCTAACTCAATTGTGGAGATAGTGCAGCAAAGGGTCTTGAATAGATTGAGGCCTGAACTTTAATACAGCCTCACTCATGTCACACACACACGCGCACACACGCACACACGCACACGCGCACACACGCACACGCGCACACACACATACACAAATGCCATATTCCATTTCATTCAAAACATGAAAAAAAAAAACCCAACAACAACAACAACAATTCCCGGATGAATCAAACCAAATCAGATAATCAAACAAATAAATGGAATAAAGGCATTTAGCAAGTTCAGTTGTTCACATGCATGGGGTTTTCTATAAAGCCTTCATTGCAATGCACGGTTTTTATAATGATATATAAATAATAATTTATAGAGTCACACTGACTGGATAATTTAGAATGTACAATTAAGCATTTCATCATGCACTCCATTGACATAATGTCATGTGTAATGAATTTATGATGAATATTTTGACATGTGTCAAGAAAATGTCTGGCCCAAGGCAATATGTTTCATATGTTTGTAACTGTTAACTCATAGTGGCTGAGGGGCTACATTTCATTTAGATGTATTATTTCCCTTCATGATACATTCTATTACAGGCTACTACAAACTACATTCAGATTGCCAACCTCATCCAATTTAGCCAATAGCTATATTATTTGATGTATTCTCATAATGAGAGTACATCAATGCACGCTTTAATGTGTGATGCTTTGCGTATTTTTTTTTAACATGTGATGTATTGTGCTTGTACTATTTTTAATGTGCATCGCCCTGCATTTCGGTTTTGTCCTGTGAAGGCTCTTTGAGTCGCACAAAAAAGGGGCTTTTTAAATAAAAACATATTATCATGTCAATATGATTTTTACGTATAATGAAACCAAATATATTGCAATGACATTGACATGCATGCCAGGCGTTTCTTTAACAATTTTAAATGCCCTTGGGGAGGGGATTAAAGGCAGTTCTTCTTAAGTATAACTATGTCCTAAATTAATGAAATTATTTGCTGGCTATTGCGGGATGTAAAAGCTGTGCCCAAAAGGACAACTGTGCACATCCTCTGCATGACCAACCTATCAGAGGCTCCCTCTGCTCCTCGGATTGACAATACACAATCTACAACTGAACACTCTTCTTATGAATTGCACATTCGTACAATTTTAAAAACTCCTTTTTTTGTATGCTGTTATAGTGTTTATGTATATACGATTGACCTGTTTACTGCCTGCTTTGTATGAGTGGTTTGTTTTGGTTTTGTTTTTGTTAATCATTGTAAACTGCTGCCGCAACACTGTAATTTCCCTTAGAGGATAATAAAGTAATCTGTTCAAGTGCCTCTCTTTCTATTAAGGGTATTATTTTGTTAAAATGCTTGAGAAATGCATATATTTTCCACACAAGGCCATCGGTCTGCCTTCTTTATAAAACCTGAATTAGTGTTGGCGGATAGTCTACTGCAGTTATTGTATTTACGATCCAGCAGCTACTCTAATACTGCAGTCCGACAAGCCAGGCTCTTCTCAGGAAGCTGCCGTATTCTGGCTGTCTAAAGAAAATTAACTCATCAATTTCAGAGCAAAAGCATTGATTATAGTGCTTATGGTTGGACAAAGAGCTGCGACCCCTTTTTAGTCATTTTGGTTTTAAGTTCTGCAGACGGTGCATGCTGGGAAAGAGGCACATTCCCTCAAAATTTGCCAGCGCAACTCACTGGATTAGAATGTCAATTAGCATGTACAGACAAGCTGATTCCTCCCCTCGGTACATGCATGAAACGCTCAGCGGGAGTTTAGCATGTGTGTGTGGAGCAGTAATTGCTTGAGGTTAACACTTAGCTGTAGTAGGACCTGGATGACTGAGAATCTTCACAGAGAAATGTGGAGAGGAGTGCTAAAGGAGGGAACAGCGGGGGACGCGCTTATCTTAACAGGACCAACATTATTATGTGTACACCTATTTGATATTTTTCTAAAAACAAAAACGTGCGTATCAAAAGGAGCAAAAAAAAATGGAGCAAAAAAAAAAAAAAAAAAATGTCGGTGTTGTTGTTCCAGTACATCAGGCATATAATACATAAATTGTGAGCTTAAACAGCTTGTTCGCAAGCTCCCAGGCAATGGAAGAATCATGATATTAATCAAACTGTTTCTGTGACATAAACCACTGAAATGTAATTTTATCCCTCCATCTATTCTCATCTCGTTGGAGTTTTAACTGAGCTGCACTGCAACTGTTAATAAACGATGCGTCCTGTGACAGGATGAAGTGCAGCCACAGTAGATGGTATCAAGGCTGCATGGAGGGAAGGCGGGGAAATTGTTTACTGTCATAAGATTAGGAAAGGTTAAGCTGCTGGCTTAAGCATCATAAACAATGCATCTTGGAAATTTATAGTAGGAAATTATGGACATTGAGCTGGATATTGATCCTTTTCCCACCATCAGCGTCAGTCTGGAACCTTGAAGATTATTAGCAGGAGGAATACAAATTCACCGGGCCTCAGCAGCGCCCAATCGACAGAGCTCCGATTATGATTCTAACGCAACAACAGGTGAGATGCGGGCGAATGGTGGAACGAACGCAAACCACTGAAAACACGTACTGTTATTACTTTTAATTCATACGTTTGGGCTATTTATGTTCCCAGCTGTGCGACCCGCGTCCTGCCGTGCAACGGCGGCAGCAGCGGCAGCCCAAAGCCTGCGTGTGACTTCAGGTGACGGTCGGTTTTATATTAATCAGGGTCGAGGCTGCCAGATTATTGTTGCCGGGCTTTGCCGGAGTGGACGGATGTCAGCTTAGTCAGAGAAAACCACGTCATGTTCAAACCTGCTTTAGAATGCTCTCCCAAAGCATGTTTTATTTATTCACAGCACATATGGATTTATTGTGTTGTGCTTCAAATGTATGGTTGCTGTGGATCTAGTACCTCCAGCCCTATATTGTTGATGGACATGTACAAGTCTGTGTACAAAAGCCAATCCTGCAATTGCGGGAGGGAGAAAAAAAAAACCCCACTGTAATATTTCTCTTGATGTAAGCCGAGTTTGACATTTTGCTTTATCAATGTCTGCACAGATCTGATAACGCTCTGTACTCACCTTGAGGAAGGTCACATCAATCCAAATTATGTTATTGTTAAACTCGGATTGTAGCTCTCGAGCATGATATTTGAAAACATGGAGCGTTAACGGCGTTGGATCCCGACTGGTTCGAATCGATGCTCCGCTTTCACACGTGTTGCAATCCTGAAGACATTACCTGGGGCAGTTATATGGAGCAGAGTAAATGTATGAATCAGTTGGACCAGACATTTCATAAAATTTAATCCCACCCGCTCCAAAGTCTTTGTTAACGTCCTCTTGAACTCGTGTGAAAACAGGGTTACTTATTGTCTAGAGAATTTACGGTGAGCAAATGGGACTGCTGACCATGTTCCGGTCATGTGGCTGACGAGAAACCGGAGAGAGACAAACATCTAGGTGAAGAAAAACGCTCACGTACACAAGGAACCAACAGAAACGTGAGAGAGGCGACATAACTGGGGAACGACTGCTGGGTCAATGCCAAAATCCGACAATTTAAGGAAGAGTCAGAGCCCTCTTGGCATCATGTCCCCCTTTCCCGTAGGCCCCCCTCTCCCCTCAGGCACCACCACTCACCTAAATCCAGGAGGTGAGAATGTGCAGGCGGGGCCCACAGTTCATATAAGAAAATTACTGAAGATTGTGGATGAAATGTATCATACCTGCTGGAGTGTGATTACCGGTGTTAAACTCGTATCCGATATCCCTCTGCTGACTGCAGCCATGAAAATCACCCTTCATCTGTGAGAAGAGGTGTTTTTTTTTTTTTTTTAACACACTTTGATTCATGCCAAAATTGCACCGTGCCACCAAATCAAAATGAGCACCGAGAGCACCCATCTCTCCGTTTGTGGGCCCGCTGTCTTTTGCCGCTCGTGCCTAAATGACGTGTCGTGTTGCTGATGTTCTGCATTAATGATTTAATATCCTGCATCATAGAGAACTGTTTGCCTGGACTTGGAAAGGGATGCGTTGTGCACAGTGGACATGCCAGCACCGCGACGAGAGCTTGTTCCTGCTTTAATTTAACCGCCCCTCGGGAGGAGAAGTTTGAACTTGTGCACCAGAATGCTATAAAACATCTGAATATTATCACCGCAGACATTAAACAACGCAGCAATTCCCTCTCCGCTCCTCTCGCCATTACCTGAAAACCACATTTTCCTTGCGCAGCGAAATTCTATGCTCTCATCTGTAATTACTTTTATTTTCAACAGTATTGCATTTTACGACGGGCAACTGCGCAACCTCATGTTGTGAAACTTCGCCATGTTATTGTTTCTGTCGGGGTGGTTTATTTTTGTCGTGTTTTAATGTAACACTGGGAGCTATGAGAATGCATCCAACAAAACACTGCAACCCCACTCTTGTAGGTTAAGGGGAGAACACAATACTGGAAAATAAATAAATTAATATGGATACTGGCAAATGCTGAGAAATCATCTTCACAGCAGACATTCTGATTTGGATGGACTTAGCCACCATGAATCTTATTATTTACACCAGCGATTATTCTACTGTGACATCTAAGAATAGATTCAATCCCCTCTCCCTTCCCCTTCCACCAACTATCACCAACTAACAAAGCCAAATGGAGAATTGGAAAAATGTAGGGTCGCCACTGTCTCGCTGGATCCATAAATTGGCTGATATGAACTTTTCCTAGATGAGTATCAGAGTATTTTGCCCAACAAATAGCAATAAACATTTAAACAACTGATGTCATCATTAAAAATACATATATACTGTATATCTATGAGACTAAATTGAACAAAACCATCCACTGGAATAACATACTGACTTTCAACATCACTGTTTTGTTGTTATGAGAAAAGATACAGGCATCCCGACAGACACTGTAGCCTATAGCGAGTATTCATATATAACATGATCAATCCTATAACATGACTCCTGGTAATCTCTATGGCAGGATGTCTTCATGCATTAGGCTGTGGCTGGATTTCGTATTGTTCTGTGCATAATTTTGGTGTCAGATTGGATCTTTGTCAACAGCTGAGTTGCAACTGGCTGATCTGCGCAGTGCCACTGGACCACTGGATCTCCTCCAGCCCCTCCTCGATGACGATCATGTGTTTAAGCCAGCATCTTCACAGTGATCCAACATTATCTATTAAAAGATCTGACCACATGCTGCACCAACTATATTCTGTGGGTGGCACACTAAATTAAGTCCACATTGCACATTTGGGTGAATTAGATTTGTTGACTTCATGAAATAACAAGAACATTTTGTGAGATAAGAAGATAAATCGAATGTATTATCATTATTATTGTTGCTGTTTCTTGTAAAAATGAAATAATGTGTTTCACATTCACCAACAATGACAACATACTAGTATTTAATGTTATAATAACAAGAAAAGTAACAAATAAGTGTCACGTAGCATTTCGCTCTGTGGGAGCACTTCTGTTGCATCTCTGGTGGAAATCCATTTTTTCACTGATTGACCCCCCCACCCACGGCCACACTGATTGATATTTAATTACAATGTAACTAGGCAACACTTTAGCATGAACACTAACCCATAAAAGCATTTACACACCGTACTCAGTACTGTAGTCAGCGAATATAATGCAGAATATATATATATATTCTCTTTCCAGGTCATTTCATTCTGGTTTGGTGGTGTGAGTGTGGAGGGTGGTAGTAGGAATGAATACATAACAGTTGCATGCTCTCGAAGAAGACAACGATCAAGGTAAACTCATTGTTCAACGGAGATTTAATATTCTTCACGGGACGGAGTCGTTGGGCAAAAGGATTTTTCTGCTTGTTCTTTTGCGTGACATCAGTGCAAACACAGAGACACAAACTGAGAAGAGCCTATGGCGCGAGGGCAGGCCGCTGCTCAGAGGAACACGCCCTCATGTGATTGGCCAGTGATCATTATTGCATGCAAAATTTAGCCACGAAACAATCCGAACGATCTGAGTATGTTTTCCATCATGTGAAATGAGTTCTTACTCTGTAAACACTCAGATGAACACAGATTTAATGATGGTGTTTGAATTGAGGGGGTTATTTCTTTAAAAAAAAAAAATTAAGCTTTGGTGTGCAAAGCAGTTAACCAGAACAAAGAGCTAACCACCATAAGCCGTCATGCTAACCAACGTTGGCAGAACTACCTTAAAAACAACAAATCGAATAATACTCTACTGTTTGTGTGACTTGGATCTATACACAGCAGCAGCTTTTTTTTTGACCTGTCAGACCTTCTCAAGTGTTTTGAGTCACTGAAATCAGCCATGACTTTTTGTCATGTGACATGTGGCGTAGCGAAAACTACCGGCAATGTCTGAAATCAAATGTGTAACCAAAAAAAAAACAAAGGGGAACACTTTGGATTTCAAGCTTTGGCGGCATGTAAATATTGTCCTGATGGGAGAGCTGAGCAGAGCCTGCTCCAGAAGTGATCCCATGGAGGAGACCTGCAGACAGACTTATTATTGGCCGAGGTCTAATCTGACATTTTCATATTTAAAAAAAAAAAAACCCAAAAAAACGACATTACATGAGATTCCTTGGGTGCTGTAGAAGCTAAGTGCTTACTGCCTGAATGCAGGATCATCTCTGCTTTTTTTTCCATTTCCATGGGAAAATTTAAAGACTTTCTTCTCACACTAACCAGTAAGATGTGTTTTTATAGGATGGGGGCTGTTTGACATTTGAAGTAAGAGAGATGTTGCAGGAAATCAGTGTAAAAATGAATCATAATGTTTTGTGTACATGTCATTTCATATAAACATTTGTTTGCGTTTCTTGTATGCCCTCAAGATTAAAAAAAAAAAGAAGCATTTCAGCATTCATCAGTAGTCATCTTAGGAGTGTAAAGAAGCCTTAATGTTAGATTATTTCCCAGTTCAAGTGGAATTTATAAGTTGGCGCCTCTGACAGGGTAAAATTATGAGGGCCAGAAAATATAAGATGACAGGTCATAACTTAAACATAGCTTTTTGCTTGTTACTCTCTCAAAGCGTAGGTAGAGGAGCACAGGCAACATATCACACTTAATTACCTTTCAGGTTGGCTCATCAAGTCAGAGCTTCAATGAAGACAGATTGTTTCTGCTCCCCAGAACCTTTAAAGCCACAAACACCACGTGGTCCCTCCTCTAATCTCAGCAGCCTTTTATTCCCCTCCTGCAATCATGTCCCCCTCACGGAAAAACATGCTTTATTGAATAGCATTTCATCCACGAGCCCCATTCCTCATCTTAATATACAGATGAGACCTCTAAGTCTTAAAGTAAAGCAGCAGCACAAGGTTGCAATTTGGATTACATCTGAGGAATAACAACGTGTTTACCATGTACTTCCACGGTAATCTTTCAGTTTTATGTTGTAGTTGCCAGTTGCTTTCCTGTTTTATTGGGTATTACTTTTGTTTTATGGAGCAATTTTCACATCCTGCCCTTGATGATAGTGGCCTCACTCTGTTAGCACCAGCAGAGCAGGCCTACAGATGAACACGCAGCACGGAGGGGTGATTATGGAGTGCTAAACTAATGATTGTCGATGAGAAGCTGTTCTCACCACAGAGCAAATTCATTTCTCTGTCACTAGGAGTTAATAGCTCCTTTTAAGGGAATGAAATCTGGTCACTGGGGAAAGCCAACCTGAAAGACTCCTGGTGGCTTATTCCATTTGTCTAAAGTCCCTGTTTCTGCAACACAACGCGGACAAAAATCACGCCACTGGATATGATACTGCCTGCGCATTAACGGCCACATCAGCGAGTCTGTGATTCCGATTTCATATCCATCAGCGGCACCTGCATGGGGGATTTATTGGACATGTCAGGTGAAAGTGGGAGACTGAAGGCACTGTTAGGCATGTCGCCTTTGAGTGATCATTGCGGCATCTCTGCACACTGAAGCGACCGGCCTCCATGTTTGCTGCCATGCCAGAAGGCTGCGCACCAAGCCAAACAAGACAGAGCGGTGGGGAGGTAAGGGGCTGGCGGGGGGGTGCGGTGACATGGAGTCTTTCGGAGGCACTCAGTGGTAGACCCAGTTTACTGTCCATGCATCAAGAGGTCTTTAACCCCCTGTTTTGTAGCCTTTCATTATTAACGTTGCTGTAAAGTCTGGACTCCAGCGCAATGCTGGAAGCGCCGATCTGCAGCAGACAACGTTGGTCGCCTAAATAGCGCATTTGCTGCTGCATGCGGTCCTGGGTAAACATTTATGAATGATTCAAAAGCGTAGCACGATGCGCCACATCTGTTGTACCCAACTCTTTTTTTTTCCACCTCAACACTATTCCACACAATGAATCCTATATATAAAAATACCAACACCCTCTCATCGCTTGCCATCACATAACCAAACTCCCAGCTTGTCAGATTATGATGCTTTACGTCTTAAAGAGACGCACAGGGCACAAGTGGCGCCCGCATGAGGTGCAGCCAGGCTTCCCATTCACTCCAATGTGAAACCATCCTCATCGGTGTTTAACAGACACGGCTTATGGTGTGTATATAAGCCTGGAAATGTATTCCTTGAGAGCAGGGCTAGGCGTCAAAAATGATCTCTACCAGTTTATAAAAGTATGTAGATTATATGACATTTCAGTGCTCCAATTAAGGCCTGGTTAGGTTTAGGCACACAAATGGTGAGGTTTAGGGAAACGACTAGGTTTGAGGGTGAAATACCGACTCCAAAGCTTCACATTTCATGTGACGGCCACCTCGCTGCTTGTCACACGGAAGCCCAAGGGAGCGTCACGCACCAGCGGCGGTGGCAAAGCATCTGTATCTTACTATATGGGATGAGAATGGCCTGAAAATACTTACACACGTTCCCAGAGACCGCTACAGACCTTTGTTTCCAACAGATGAATACAGTGTGCTTTTTGTAAAAAGAAAGAAAAAACAAAAACCCTCAATTATTTCCAAACGACGGTACATGATTTGCTAAAAATACTTTGCGACGCTGTGAAAATATTTCTCTGTAACTGTGAAGTTATACCAGGTGATGATAGCTGAGAGCAAGCTGATAATTATGGTGATGTAGTCATGACAGAAATCTCACTTTTTCTACATTTAGCTGAATGACTGCTTCAGCCGTGTCCCATGAGGAAATGCTATAAAAAGGTTTTTCCTCTCAGTTTCACCGCTGGAAGGCACGCGGAAAGGTCTGCTCGATGGCTGATTTCGAGACAATAGAGTTTGGTCTCACGCTCTAATAATTTGATCTGACTATACCAGCGTTTCCCAATCCTGGTCCTCGAATCTCCCCCACTAGCCTACATGTTTCCGATGTCTCCCTGCTCCAGCATACTTGAGTCAAATTAATGGGTTGTTACCAGGCTTTACTGAGCTTGATGATGATGAGCTGCTAATTTGAATCAGGTGTGCTGAAGGAAGACCAGATCCCATATATGACCGGCGTCACGGGGCAGAAGCAAAAACCGCTGGACTGCCTGAAGGGAAAAAAAAAAAAACATCATAATGAGGAGCCACAACAGTGAGTCTCGTCCATATTCCCCACCTCAAATATACATTAGGTTCAAAATAACACATTTACATAGCCATCAGCCTTGAATGGTGAGAAGCTCTGTTGGCTGCATGTTTGAAACATTTAATAAACGCTACCTCCCTCAGTAACAATTGCTGGTGGTCTCAAGAGTGATTTACAGCTGATTGTTAGAGTGGCTATTATTAAAAACAAATCCAGGAGAAAAAAAAAAGGGGGTAGCCATTTTGCTCAAGTGCTGTTGCTGGGCTTCACTGAAGCACTGACATACATTTTTAGCACATTTGTAAACGGCTTAAATCATGGCAAACTAAAATTAGTTTCCTATAAATTCTCCGCCCGCGTGCTTGGATTTGTGATGCAATTATAAATAAGCCACATCCTGTTCCCCATCAAGGCGATAAGGATTCACTGTCGGTCACGTGAAATCAAGTGACGGTAGTCTATTTTCGCTTTAATCCAAAACGTTGCCATCCCATGCTGATAGCTAGCAAGCCATCACCGGTTACGGTTTTGTCCTCTTTGTTACGAAGGAGGAGCACTCAATCATTGTCACTTTGTCACGTTCAACTGCTTTGTGCACTGAGACCACAGAGGGCTTTGATGAATGACTATGTCTGTCCTCAACAGTCTTCTTGAGGCAACATTTCAAGATGCTCGGCAATGTTATCAAATGTGACTCAGCGTCTTTACACCCCGGAGTGCCTGTAAACAAGGTACAATATATACACTTCGGTGTAAATAACTGAAAACTACTCACCCGCATGAGCGTCTTCGGCTTTGGAGACTCGGTGCACAATTTCTAAACATGTGCTGACCGCATATGTGCAGGATCTTCAGCCATTTATCTGTTTCTGGATCAGGAAATAATTGATAGTGCAATGTGATGACATATTGTGAATCATCCCACAGTGCTGTGACAATAAAAGTGACACTGATGACCACGCAGTTTTCTAGTTTGACGTGTTATTGGGGAGGGGGGGGGCAATCACCTTTTGTGCTTCCCAAGATATTTGAATATAATGTACATCACTGTAATGGTGTCCCTCTCACAATAAGCAAGCTTCAGACAACAAAAGGTGGTAGTGTGGAGTGTGTGTGGGAAAAAGTGACCTCTAATGCCGCTCTGAATAGAAATCATCTTCAAAACATGGCAAGCGCTCAAAACGCTTCAAAGGAATTTCCAAATGCAGTCGCGGCATTACATACAGGCGATGTCACAGGTCTGATAAAGGCAGATGTAATTGTGTTATATGAGTGTAATATTTTGATAAAATTGTTTAAATACAAGTATATATAATCACTGTCTGTTTTTATTGCTACCTCGAGAAAATACTGCTGTTGCTTTGCCACTTATGAGATGGACCTTTCCACGGTTTGGCTCCCAGCTCGCTCTCATATTTCCTTTTTATCACATCCACAGCTTATGACCTCAGCTCTGATTTGCGCTTGAGGGGGTATTTAAAGAAATCTCAGTAAGCATTACTCTGTGTCAGACTGCCTGTGTCCATCTGTGTTAATATATCGGAGATAATATTTTCATGGTAGAAGGATATTTCTCCAAAGCGAGAGAGGCTGGTGTGAAAATGCAGCCGATTGTCGAGGAGCTATACTGTCATATGAATAATAGGACAAAATGCTGTTGCTATTGAGTGATTACTGATTTTTTTTTATATATTTAAGGCTGACAGTTTATCACATGAAAAGTCGATTACATATATAGCTCATCTCCAATTTTGGTCTTTTCATGCATATTGTGAAATTGTTCATAAACATTGTTGAAACATGTGTTATCATAAAACTACAAGGCATTTCGCTAAGCAGCAAAACACAAACTGTGAACTCATACATGCTGCTATGTGAATAGTCTATTCTAATTGGACACTACTGCACTAAACTTGTACATAAATGGCATAGTTTAGCACTCAGATTATTTATGCATGTTTACTCTTATTCTTAGTACGTTTTACAGTTTACATTTAGATTAGATTGCGATTATATTATGTGGTAATCTGAGCACCTACAGAGCCAAAACAAAATTTTTGTCGCCGTGTATAATTTTTTTGTGTTTTGCCATGACAATAAAGTCCCTTTTCTATTCTATTCTATTCTATTCTATTCTATTCTATTCTACTCAAAACGCAGCCTCTGCAAAACCCAAGTTGGCAGTTAAAGGACAAGAGTGCATTTAATTCAACAGCACGTTTGTATGTGTCGAAGGAGAAAACAAATTTTGACAACAAGACCGAGGGGAAACCATATTTTGACATCCATGACCATTTGTTTGTGGCCCCACAGCAGCCGCTAACAGCTAGCAGCTGCGCTGAGCGAATAAAGAGCGGCAGGTATGGATCTCACCTCCCTCTCTCCCCCCTCAGTGTTTTTGCCTCTTGCCATGATGTCTGTTCTGAGAAATCCAACCTACCTCGTGGTGTTGTGAAGTCAGTCGGGAGATCCAACCCACCCAGCTCAAGTTACAAAGTGCAAGATCAAGCTTTCAGTGCACATTTTCCCATTACAAGTCAATGGCCCATCTTCTTTTTTTTTTTTTTTTAACCCCCAAACTCTTATTTTAAGGTAAAATAACCGCTTATTGGAGTGTTAAGTAAATTATAGCAGGAGTGAGGGTCATTAAGCCAAGTGTTGATCCACTAAATCAGTGTCCGACGCAGGTTTGAGGCGCAGCGCTATCTGATTAGTTGGCCTATTGTTTCAGCCCAGAGTGCACTCCTGTAGAGTGAAAATGTTATTAAGTATGTTGATTGCATATGAAGTTATTTTATGAGCCATTACGTGCAGAGACACATCCAAAGTTGTAATGGCTTCCTCTGCTAATGATCCAACATGCATTTATTGGTAAATGCTCGGTAGTGTGAGCAGGTGCTTTCTCTACGAACCCTTTGTAGTCCTAATCCATAATTCATACCTTCCATACTGTACTATATGTTCAGAGTCTGTCCACCCTCATTAGAGTGAAAAGTACCTCTCCTCTCAAATCATGAAGAGGCAACTGATGCTTAGATCCCAAAACAGGGGAACAAAATATGATACATTATTTAGGAGTATCGATCACATTGTCAAATCAATGAGATGGCAGAGAAAAAATATCCACTTATATGAAAGTCACGCTTGGCTCATGGCCCTTTCTGTTTGAAGTGTTCCAGCCTTTCAAGAGAACATCAACAGATCAAAGCGCAGGCAGAGCCGCGGAGATGGAGGGGGAGGTATACGTGTGAATGAGCAGAGGAACGCCGCAAAAAAGGGGAGTGGCCTCTGTCCGAATCACAGGCTCCAAAGGCGGACACGCAGAGGCCCACTGCACTCGCGTCTGATCTGTGGTATGTGTGATAAAGCGCTTCATCAAGGACACTGGTGATTAATACTTACTTGCTTTGTTTGTTTGTTTTTTTTTCACCCGAATGCTATTTAAATTCTCTCAAGCCTGTTTCTGAGCTTGTTTACAGTGGTTAGTGGCGACTGATCAATGATATCTACAGCCAGATTAGCTGGGTATTTGAAAAGGAGGGCATGGAGAAATAATCATTTAGGAAGCCCAGAAGTTGTAGTTATACCGAAGGTATAAATAGTTCCAACATGATTTTAGTGGGATGGGTGCGCAAACAGAGTCATTAGCCCAGCTGCAGCATATCAACCATGAGAATTTTCTTGAGTTCTCCAATTATCTATTTCTCATGCTGTAATTACTTTCAAAGTCAACTGAGATCAGAACAGAGTCAGTCTGCTTTTTTTTTTTTTTTACTGTTTGTGTGTCCATCCAGTTTGTATGCGGCAGTTAAGATAGCAAATGTTTTAAACATCACACATATGCGGGCCTCAGGTTAGCTGAGGTCAAAATTGCATCTAAAGCACCAACAGGTCAGTCAACACAAGTAGGTAAATCGTGAATCAGCGACTGGGGGGCCATCAGGCTGGATTAAAAAGATGCCAGTCCGCTCAAAAGCAATATTATACAATCTCTGTAACAGTCAGATTATACCGGAGGGGAGGAGCTTTGCAGTTTCTAGGGTTTCACAGGTACCACATATAGGACTTTTTGGTAGCACAGTATCAAGCATTAGTTAAGTATTCATAAATAGTGAATTCATCATTTATAAATCATGTTTCTGACATGAATACTCATTAGTATGTAGTTTATAAAAACAGTAATACATGTTTAACTCCTCATTAATAAGCACATTAGTTAAGCATAAATAAATCCTGAATTCATCATTTATAATTCATGTTTCTGACATAAATACGCATTAGTGTGTAGTTTATAAACAGTTATAAATGTTTCGCTCTTCATTAATAAGATTATCTATAATATGCTTAATGATTGCATGTTCATGCTTAATAAATGATGGATTCAGCATTTTTTAAATTCAGAATTACATAACTCACAAATCAAGTCTTTAGGAATTGTCGGTGGTTGTTGAGATAGTTTAGAAAGTGTATGTGAATGATGATAAGTATGATAAGTATGAAAATGCAATCATAAAGCACGTCATAGATGAGCTTATTAATGAAGAGTAAAACGTTTATAACTGTGTTTATAAACTCCATACTGACATGAGTATTCATGTCAGAAACATGATGTATTAATTATGAATTCATAATAATGCTTAAATAGTGCTTAATACTGTGTACTTACATAAAGTGTTACCAGCTGTGTTCCTGATCTAAATATGAGCATTTTAAGACATTTTGAAAGCAAAAACCTGATTACAAATGCATATTGGCATGTTGGCAATTACATAAATGTACTGTAATCTGCTCTCTCCCATATTACATAATCAACATTATATTCTGTCTGCATTGCTGTCCCTCTTAAACCCGTTTTTTTTTTGCCTCCCTTCCTCCTCATCTCTCCTTTATTCTCCTCTCCTGTTCACTGTCTCTCCATTTTTATGCGTCATCAGTTTTGTCTCCAGCCAGTATTATAACAGTAATTTAGTAAAATTAGATACATGCTCTTTATCTTTTTTTTTTTTTTTTACTCGAGATGTCATTATGCTCAATGGCTGCCTCTCTTCCTTTTGTCGTCTCCATCACCTTTTCTTTCTCTCGTTCACCTCTTGTCCCTCGTCCCCTCCCGTCTCATAGCTCAGCTTTGTCTGCGTGGACATTTTTCATTTTCTTCTCCGACTGGCTAAGTTAGCTCATTAAATCACTCAGCTGAATGTGGCAGTAACAGTGGCGGCGGTGGTGGTAAACGTAAAGGATGGCGACTGTCACCGTGGACACCATTACTGCACGCCTGCAAGGACGCAGTCAAATGTCAAATTGTCAAATGATGTCTGGGGTTAAATGACACTGAACGCTCCATTTATAGAATTGAGCAAAAATAACAGTAGTTGTCTGGTTACTCAAAGAATGTTTCCATTCAGTGACTTCCTGTCAACACACATCATCAAAGGGCCACTGTGCATCAACTTGCCCTACACACACACACACACACACGCCACTCAGGCTAGGAAAGGGAGTGATATCTGTATAAACTCATGTGAAGCTGTCATGTCCCAGCGTTTAGACTTACACAACGACCCGAATGCTTCATACGGCCATTTTATTCATTGTTTGAACAACTAAGATCGGGAAGGTTTAAAAACAGGTACATGTTGTTTCGGAGGTGATTCTGCACTTCCATCGACAAGCGGGGCGCCACATGCTGGAGCTCGGCTCCGGACCGGCCCAGCCCACTGTTATCCTTGACCTTTCCCCATCGCAGCACAACCGTGCAGATACCTGGCAGCTGATGGCCGCTTGTATTGTTACGTACAAACACGGCTAACACATACAAGCCGCCGTTGTAAACACTCACCGCTGGCAGCTGAAGTCCCCCCCCCCCATGTAAAGAAATCCCTCTTCTCTCTATGACCATCGCAGCTGCGCGGATGCCCTCAGGTGACATGAAGTAAGTAACGCCTGTCGTTTTATCTTGTTTATAGCAACATTGCTTTTATGGTCATTTTGCATTTCCTGATAAGGGTCTTGAGCATCACCAACCCCCCAATAAATGAATAAAAAATGAAATCTTCTAATAACGCTGCAATGTTACGTGGTCAACAAGAAACATGTTATCAGCCCATAGCCGATGTTAATAATTAATGGGGTCTTTCTGCTAGTTTAAAGTTAGCCAACAGATGGTGGAAGCAGCGGTTGCCGGTGTGCTGGCCCGGTGTTGTTTTGAGCTGCGTTGCCACGGTAGCATATGTCATCATCCAGGGCTGCACGCTTATGACACGCGAGGGAGGGAGGACGTGAGGGACAGAATGACGGTCAAGTTGCCAGATTCCCACAAGTCCCAGTTCACGAATCAGAGCTGAGTCTCAAGTCTTCTACGTCTGAGTCAAAGCCGTGTCTCAAGTGTCACCATGGAAACGTAGGTTGCATACTTGAATCCCCATCCGTGATGTCTTGATCTCAAAACACTGGTGAAATTGCTGTGCAGAAATGCACACGCTTCCACAGTGGAATCCGCAATTAACATATTAATATGAACAAGGTTTATGATAGAAATAACCTCCACACCATATTTAACTCATCTAGACATTTGTCTTATTATAACCTCTTTTTAAAATAGTGTATTCCTCTATCTTATTTTGAACAGAGTCGCCATCTGGGATTCAGTTACACAAGAATTATCACATACCTTTATTTTTCTGATATAATCAAGTACCCATTTTTTTCAAGAGACAGTAATAATTTATTTTTGCTGGTAATAGCCTATACATCACTAGCAGGGTGTATATTTCATTTTCCTGAAGCATGAAGGCGAGTAGAAATCTTAATGATTTGCCCTTGCTACCATAATTTTAATTATGGATTTTCCTCTACATGATCGATTTGGAGAAAGCCATAGTAATACAAGTTGTACATTCTACTGTATTAAATATTTGATATCCATTAAATTTTTATGATTAATGTTCTGGAAAGAATCAGTTTCTCTAAGCCCCTTGGTTTTATTGCAGACTAAATTAGGGGTTTTACTCCCTTAGTAAGAGATATAGCTATATATTGTACCAAAGCTTTGCCTGTCACGAGGAATGGAGCAATTTGGTATTGATTATAAGAGAATTTTAAATTGAGAGAAACTGTCCTCAAACGAAGACATTGCATGTCTCATGTGGTGGAGAATTAGATTTGGCCATACTTTCGCCGTTATGAATGTATCACAGACACGAAATCTTGCGAGACACCCCCGGCTACTAGTCTGTATCGTGGTATCAGGAGACCACAATGGTGCAACACAGCATGTTGACATGTATCTTATATTTATAAGTTTGGCAGCAACCCTGCACCCAGAAATTGCATTCACATGTTAAAATGTTTTCCCATTTACGCCGCGTTAGCAGTTACTTATTACGTTCTCAGGCAAAGTTTATTAGAATGAATGTGGTGCTACATTTAAGCACCACACGAAAGTCATAGGCAGGTCGATGGGGACTTGGAGCTTGAATGTGACATGTAATTAGGTTTAGGTATACAAAACACTCCTGAGTGAAAAATCATAGTTTGGTTTTTGTCTTATGCTTCACCTCTGTATTAAACTAAGAGAATTATCCTTCTTTATTGGACCCATTAAGCTCTCAGCATGGAAACACAATCACAAACACCTCACCAATGAACATACAATTGATGGGCCAAACAGATGCCTGCAGATGACCTGCAACAACTTGAAAAAGAAAAAAAAAAGCCATTTTAATCTTTAAGCTCAGCTGCTTCAAAGTTATTGAAGCGGTTAAACTTTATATTAAGGTTCTAGTAGTAAGTTTAGTTAATAGGAAATTAGGTCTTTAACCACAGCGGTTGTGTGTTAAGATGCTAACTAAGTGATTAACAGCAGTAGCTGTGCCGGATATTTCATTTCATTTTCTATTTTATTTTGAAGTCTGACTTCTCCCGCAGGTATTTCGAGATCTACTTCCTGTTTGTGATGGCCCGTCCCTGCCCCGACGCGTGGCACCTGTGTCCTGTTGTGTATTTAAGCTGCGCTTCCCTCTCCTTCTGTGCCACCTTGTCTTCTCTTTTATGTCAAGCTCGCAAGCCCTTGTGTTCTGAGTGAGGTTGGTTCTCTGTTTTTTTTTGCTTTTGATTGCTTGACATTTGCTTTGCCCCTATTGGCTCTTCTTCCACGCTGACTGCGCTTGCATGTGCATCGACACTTTTTCTCTGTGTCTCTGCTCCGATCCCTGCAAACTGAGTGGTGTGTGTTTGTACCCAGTCGTGACGTCATCTTGTAAAATGCAAACAATAAACAAATCACACGTCAGACACATGAGACTAAGCAATACTATGCAGGTTTAATGCCAGTTGGATTCTTTTTTTTTTTCTTTTTTTGATACTGTCATTACTCAAAAATACAGCTGGAATTCCTGCCTTAGGGTATGAGCTGTTTAATCAACTAATTTCAATCTAAGTTCAACTTCAAAGCAAACGTGGTATATCACCAAAAGTAAAGCAGCATCAAGGAGAGTATCTGAGCCGCCGCCGCCGCCGCAGCAGCAGCTTCTGCAAGTTTTAATACCAGGCCGGCAGTTTTGCTTCGACTGTGAAATCCTTTGTTCCTCTGGTTGATCTCATTACCGTCTGTGACCAACAAGATAAGGACCCGCAGCAGTTGTGTGTTGAAATGCAGTTGCTAACGGCGAGCGGTTGCACGCTGGGCGTGTGTGAATCGTCCTCTTTGCTATCGAAGGTTCTGAACTGAGCGAAATGGCCCACGAGTATCTGCAAGAGCTGCTTCAGTTCTCTAAAATGCTAAGGGAAGGGGCTTCAGTGCTTCCCATACTAGCTCAGTTATCGTAGGACACACCAGATCTTCCATTAAAAAAGGAGATTTTGCCAACCCCCACACCTTTCTTTTGCCGCTCATTGGAAATAAACAAGAAACGGCGAGCAGCGCTGTTCATCTGCTGCTCATTTGAGGTGTTTCCATCTTTTCATTAAAAGCCGCAGGTTGTTTTCACAGCAGTAATGCGCCACTGTTGTCTCTCGTCCTACCGGTGTCACCTTAGCAATTAATTTGCTCATCCGTTCATATTTTTTTGTCATCTGTCAGCAAATGCTAAAATTTATGGAATATTAATTAAAAACACAATCATGTTTACTGCGCTCCTTCTGTGTGTAATTAGCAGCAGCCGTATTTCTGGTCATGACAGATGTGACAATTATGCAGATCACTTATTACATTCTTTCCTTTACCCTTTTATTCAGGCTCCATTCTGTTGTTTTGATATTTGGTCTTATTTATAGCTACGGTCTAGTTAACCGAATGCCGCCGCTGCTGTTTCAGGTGAATTTCATAAAGTCACGTGTTAAACAAGTCAACTATGAATGTGATGCTGCTGATGTCAGAGTGAGGTCGTTTCCACATGTTTTAAACCTGTTTGAAACGTCAGGTTGATGATGTGCACAGAGGTTCTGCAGGCTTAACAGTCTAACATATGGTGACTCCCTTGTATTGCAGATCCATTATCCTCATGTTTACGGGGCTCATGAGGAAGAATATTGGCCTTGAAGGTGAGAAACTCTTTTTTTTCCCGACCGTTTCATTTCACTGCTGCAGCCTCTTTTTTTAATCTTCTTGCTAAAGAATCATAGTTTTGTCCAAGTTTCCATCAAACTGCATCAAAAAACCCAACATGCTCAGGACACATGAGAGGATGCTCTTTTTTTGTAGTCCATCTTCAGAACATTGCCGCTTCACTTCGGCAGAGTCACGTCGATGACACCGATCGTCACATTCTGATGTGTTTAGTGAGTGTGGAGTGGTCGTGTTCTCCGATGACAGCGGCTCTATTTTCCTGTGTGCTCATGAATTCTCCATCTTTCCTTGACCCCAACAAGTTTTCTAACAGGCTTCAGGAAAAGTGGATAGGAAATGGGAGGAGCTACTCAAACGTACCCACGGATTGAGCGCGTGAGGCTCTCGCATCCCTCACATTTATCAGTTCTTCACTCTCTTAAAAGCAAAAGCACCACACTTGGTAGGAAATGTGGTACCTTTTTCTTTTGCCAGCTTAATAAATCTCCAAAATGTTGTCGCACATGTTTCTAAACTGACATTATTTGGATAGCTGATATTGAGAATCTACATAGTTACTTTCCCACTTGATTTATTTTTGAAAATAACCTTAGAAGTTACAGATCAATTGACACTGTTTGAGTAAAAAGCACCACCTGCGTCCATGGCCACCGATGCGCCGCATGAAGAGATGCAAAGTACTGCAGGGCAGCTGATGCAAACACAGAAATACCTGCTGATCTAGTATACGCCCGGTGATTTCTCATGTACGCAGAATTCGCACATTTGTGAATTTTGTGCATTTACAACACACCACATACTCAATTTTTAATGTCACATGTCGTGTGAACACTATGTTAAGAGGGCGGTTCTGCTCCAACTTGCATTTCGCCGTTTCTTCTGCAAACAAGTCAATTTTTCGGTTTTCTTGGATTGTAAAAACACAAAAGGACTCTGGGTTGCTTAATATCCCTCCTCGCCGTCCCATTGCTTATGTCCTTTCATGACACATTTTCCTCAACTATTCATCATAATGAATGTGATGTAGCCCCCAACACTGTACTGCATATGCACAACTCACAAAGCATTTCCATTAAGAGTGTGGGATGTCACCCCTTTTATTATGGTATTCTGTCCATATATGACAAATGTTAAAGCATCACCGGAGAGATAATGATGTAATAAAACAAGCCAGAATCACCCCAGCCTGTTAAATCATATTTCATCCACTGAACAGGTGCGGTGCCGCATATAGTCCAATCTTTAACAAAGTATCCTGATTGTGTATCTGAGAGGACCGCAGCTCCTTCCTATCTCTGAACACGGAGGTGGTGGAGGGCACCGCTGTGCATGAGAAGATATGGGGAGAGGCAACAACAGGAGAATAATGACCCACCAAAGCCTGATGCCTAGAGTTTTGTAAATCGTAATCATTCTGCTCCAATTCAAAGGAGAAAGGCCCAACTTTCATTTCCCGCTCATGGAATGGTGTGAATCTCATCTCTTCAAATAATTTCAGGTATCACACTCTTCACTGATCGCCTTACACACCACCTCTGTCAGTCAAAACGCATCAGGAAAGAGCACCTATATCACACCGAGAAGGTAATGTGTTCTGTAAGTTCAGAGCTACGGGCAGGAGAAAAAGAAAAAAAAAAAAGGAGCTGTTAATAACTGAACGTGTAGATAAAATCTTGCCACATTTATTAATTTGCCAAGTCGACTCAAATGTCAAAATCCACAATTTGCATGTTCAGCCATCCACAACGTCACGTCAGTTGAGGAAAGTAAGACGAGACTCGACACGGCTCCACTCATCAAAGCGCTGGGTAATGCAAAGAACGGGGGGGGGGGCTCTTAAATTTATCTTTTGAAGTGTTCATATTTCTGCTTAGTAGCTGTCTCATTTATGTAACTGTTCTGCTAGGAATAGCTTTGGCACGTTGCTCTCGTTTTTGCTGCGCGCGGATATATAATTCTCCGTGTCGTGGAGTTCTGGGCGTTCTAACGTGCGCAGAGGAACCAAAAAAAAAAACAAAACAAAACATTGTTTTCTCTCCTGCATTGTTTTTGGCCCTGCGTTGTTGATCATGGATCTCGCCGCGGACGCAGCATCTACGGTACTCCTCTCAGTCTCCGCCCTCAAGTTAAACAACAAGAACACTGAGAAACATGATCCCCCCCGACCCCCTGAATGTTTCTGCCTCGGTACGTACAAGAGCAAAAGCAGCAAGAATAGTTTCTCAAGCAGAGTAATTGTCACTTTATCTTTAAGCTTCAGCATCTCTGACAAAATATCTATCTGGCCGTGGCACAGGCACTATTGAGGGCCGGGGTGTAGACATAAATTGCATTTTTATGTGGTTCTATTGAGGGGGTGGGTTGGGACTAAAATGCTATTTCAGAAAATCTTACTCTGCTACATTTACTGCTTACTTGGGATTTCTCTCCAGTCCTCCCTCTTAATATTACTCCCATATGACACCCTACATGCAACATTCTCCTATCTGCAAGTTCATTATCATCAATAAGTCAAGTATATTCTATCGTTCATCATCATATCATGCATTCCAGCTGCAGCACCTTTCTTTTTTTTTTTCTTTTTTTTTTTTTGCAATGTAAACCAATTTATTTCTCCCCTCTATTGTAGATAGTATTAAACAATGCCCTAAGAGTGGGCTGTCTGAATGGGAATGATTTATTACAAAGAGAGAAGACAGTGCGTCGGTTTGCAGAGCTCTGCAGTGTAAAATAACCTCATTTATATTCTATATTGCTCAGGCTGCCTCACTTAATATTCCTGTCAGCGTTCTTATGCCATGCCTTCTGTTGGCTTCGCCTGCAATAAAGCCAATGCCTTTGAAAAGTGTACAAACAATATTAAACACATTTGATCAGATTAGTGAAATGCAGTAGGAACAGCTTTAATACAAAGCAGCGGGGTCAAGTGAGCCAAGCGAGCGATGGCAGGTTTCCATCATTGTGCTTCAAGCATGCAGACAATTAAAATGAGGATGTGAGACAGGATGTCGCCCGCCATTGTGCTGCCTGTATGTACCTTCATTGTATCTCAAACATTATGAATAATACAATGACAGCTCTTCTACTATAACCACAACTGACACTTCGAGCGTTCAGATTCTTTCATGACTAAATAATCTTAGGCCGTGCAGTGTAGTTATGCTTATTTAGTATTAGGAACATGATTCCTGTGAGAGAGAAAAAATAGAAAAAAAAATTGGAACTAGAAAAACTAGAGTTGAAATGATGAGTTGGTTAACTGATGGTTAACTTTGTCTTCCACATTTGTGTTCTACAAGTACCATGCCTATAACTAAGAGTGATGTTTATTTCTTTTTTGATAAAAAAAAATCATAATTACAAAGAAAATTATATTCCAACATGCATTTCACACAGTCTTTCATCATAATGTATTAATTGAATACGGTTGTAGTGTGGTCGGGTTTTTCAACATGAATAGTCTCTTTACACCACTGTACACAATAATCCCATGTTTTTCCCTTGTCATCACTCTTCGTTTTTAATTAGCTAAGTCAGATTGGACTAATTACTCTTTATGAACTACAAGACTGGCATTAAATGGCCCCACTCCCACAACATCATCTCTCACTTCCACACAAATGGATAATTATGACCACAGCTAAATGGCTTAAGAATTGATTTACTATGGCTTAGACAGGATGTGAGGAAGCATTACCAAGAAATGTGCCAGTGTTGTGCGTAAATATATTAATTTTAATCATTTAACATCACTGTGAAAGTGACAATAGTGAAGACCTGTATCTTGAAAAACAGATGTTGTAAACAAAATTACAATCTAAGCAGCAACACTGATAGATACCTGGCAGCTACGCGCTCAGTGTGCATAGAAAATATTTAAAAGGCTGCTCCTGTTCCAGCCCAGCAGCATCAAGGTCTTGGCAAAACCAGGCATAAACAGCTCCAATTGTATTAACGACTGTGATTCTTCAAAATGACGAGAATATTGCCATAAGCCACGGTCACCCACTGACTTTTGGCTAATGACAGCGACTTGAAATAGTGAGGCAGTACTTGTACTTGTATGAATGAGGTGGATTATTTACTCTCTCATCCCCTGTCTGCAGTCTATAGAGGGGAGAACGAGAGAGTGGAGACACATTATTCAAAAGTAACACAAGAGGACAAACGGCAAAAGTTTTGAGGTTACTTGGTTTCAAGGCAACGGCCGGCTAACGGCAGGTGCGGCTAACCATTCATTTCTGAGAGTGCTGACTAAGACCAATTTTAGAATACTTAAACTGAAACATTGAAATTCACCTAAATAACCATCGCTAAGCTCACGACATGAGCAGAGTCAGAGTGTTTGCGCCACTCCAGTTCTGCCACCTACTGAGCAGGACGCCATCCAAAATCTTATTGATTGATGACGTGCCAATTAACTAGTTTGCCACGCAGCCACGGGGGGTTGGGGGGGGGAGCCACCGTGCAGTAGATGTTGCATGTACATGAGTCAAAATCAAAGAATTTGCAGATAAAATGACAGGACGGCTGAGACAGCGCGTGCAATAACGAGGTGCAATTACACAGCATTGTCACTGCTGTAAGTTAATAATGTGGGTGTCATGCTGCTGTTGCGGCAGCATGAACTATTGATAGGTGCATTTGTTTTCCCCAACCGCCCAAAATCCCCTCCAGCCATCACAAATTGCACCACATTGGACATATCAGGAATACATATTTTGTCCTACAGCGCCACGAAGGCGGGAAAATTTCCCGGCGGACTCGGGAGCACTGTCCCCGACACAGCGCGGCATCTATCCCGGATGTGGCTGGTTCGTAACCCCGCGGCGCTTTGGCGTGGAGCTCCACATGGTGCATGCCGCAAAAATAAACAGCGGAAACTCAGATACAACCAGGACATTCGAAATCTTGTTTAATCTTAATAAGACAGTAGACCCAAATTTCAGAATGTACATATTTAACATCGTCATCAATATTGGCAGCTAATTTTGGCAGCTCTGGAGGAACTCCAGGACAATCCAGGTCTTATCCTTTTTGAGAAATTGTGCTTACAGGCAAAGGTAAGAAAGAAAAAAAGTTCATTTAATATGCCTTTTAGAAGTTAAACATAATTTCTTTTTAATTGTTTGTGGAACTGACAGGAGCGTTTCATTGCTAACATTCATTAATCAGCACACCAGCTAAATCACATGGCCTTCGTGCAAAGTCTGTATTTTTTTTTTCCCCCCTCTAATGGTGCGTGCATGCTAACCTTGTGTCAAACATGTTCACAAACCAACTCTGAAACTTGAATTTATCAGTTTTTGGATCGGGTTATTTTGTTTCCTTTCCTCAGTCCCCCAGCTGACCATTTTGGAGGCGCCGTACATGCAAATGTTCCCCGTTCACGTTGGCATCTGATAAACGGACTCACTTCACCTCCTCACACAAAGCGTTTGTGACAAAGACGGTGAGACAATGAAGAGATGCCGAAAATTGTGGCAGATGGTTATGATGATAGGGATGAATGGGTTTCATCAGTGCAAAATACAAAAGGGTGTGTGAGAGAGCAGACAGCGATTGTGCTCTTGGCAGTTAGCTTCTTGCTAATGTCATTCATTAATTAACTCTGATATCATTTGGGGACAGTGCTATCAATTGCACGCACACTGCGGAGCGCACCGGTCCCAAACCGCTCTTAATTTTGACAGCCAATTTTGGTCTAAAATAACTTTTAGTTTTAGTTGTGCTTCAGTTAATGGAGCCGTTTTAGTTTTCTTCCGGTTTTAGTCGCCTAAATCTACAGCTGATTTAGTCAACTAAAATCAAAAGTCTTAAGCGTTAATGCATTTTTTAAAATGTACCTCTTCCTTTTCCACAATCATTTTTTTTTTTTTCACCTGGATGAAACATTTATTAACTTGTCATAATAGGGTTTGGGCATGCAATAGATATACATAATTAACTGTTGTGATGTAAAACATCAACATGTCTTTAATGATTTAAAATATAAAAATACAACAAAAATTTCAATTAAAACAAAACAGGAATAATGTGACCTCGCTTTTTCACAAGAGACCAACTCAAACAATAAAATCACATTAATAAGCAGTAGAGCCGCTCTCCCGGAATAATTAGAAATGCATTGTTTTTAATAACTCATTCATGTGTAACTCTCAAATATTAAAAAGGGCAATCTGTATTTGCTGTAATTCCATTTCACACAACTGCATGAAGAAAATCCACCAGTCCTTGACTGTGCAATGTGTGGGTGGGTTATTTATTCAACAGCCAACAAGCTGTGTTCAGTTTTGTTTTCTTCGACACAAAAGTAGCATGAATTTATCGTGAAAAAAGGTCAGCCACTTATTGACGCGATGATGTCGACTGAGAGCAAAAGCAGTCAGTTAATCTTTGTCTCTCATATTCATAATCAGATTGCTTAATTAAGCTTTCTTTGGAGGAGTCAGTCAGCTACCTAATGCCTCCTCCACCGCAATAAAGTCCCCATATCCGGTCGGAGTGACTAGCAATTCTGTGCCACCGCCTCCTGCTTAGTCCGTTGTTCTTTACAGTGACTTTTGAACTTAAAAACGCAAAAGAGAGGCCGAAATATTTTGCTGCGAGCTTTCTGAGCTCTCGGTGGGTTCACTTCGAAGAGCAAAACACCTCCAGCCAACTTCTCCAAGTCCGTCCTGTGTGGAAGGGAACCCTCGATTTGCAAAACTTTCTCTACGCGTTTTTTTTTTCTTCTCTTCCACATGCACGTGCACGTCATACAGAATAATTATGCTTTATTTTGTGACAGATGTCTCTTCACACCTCCTAACTTTCAAATCAGACCCAGATCAGTGTTAGTTGAGGGATGGAAATCCATTGCTTTAGGTTTAGGGAAAGATAACAATTTTGGTTAATATGACCATTCCCATTGGATTTTTCACTGGTCTGGAGTTCCTTCCTCTGCGTTACCAAGTTGCACCAACCTAACTCTCTAAATGTCTAACCTTTCTTCAACACATGCATTCTCCTTTTTGTTCAAAACTTGCTCCAGTACGGGGACAGTGCAAGTTTACACTTGCACCTTGCATTCCAATTTTTTTACACATCAGATTAGTTCATTAACCTCTGCAGTCAGTGGTTAACTTTATAAGACAGCAGTCATTTCTTGTAGCTTAAAAAACACAGCGGCAGATCGGCTGAAATGAAAAACAATTTGCCGACTTTGTTGTCCTCTGCAGTATAGTGACTCAGCGTGGTTTACAAAGCATCTTGCTTTCCTTGACATCAAATGTTAAATGTGTCCATATCTCTGCCCTTCTCTTTCTCTGAGGCATTCATTTTTTTTGTAACATTGGTTTGATGAAAGACGTGCGGCGAGTACATGGCGGCTCATTGCTCTACTAGTGGTGTTCTGATACACCTCATCGTCACTATTGTCATCGTGGTTTAGTATTTATTAAATTAACGTCTTGTTTCTGATTTAAAAAAAAAAAAAAAAAAAAACCTAATGGGAATTATTTAGCAAAGAATTAACTGTCCAAATGGCTATTTTTATTTTGTATTGCAAATTTCCACAACAAATTGAAAAATAAAACACATCAGACCTGAAAATTTCTGTATGAAAAGATTTCTGTCACATTAACGATTAAGAAAACACAATAAAACAACAAAAAAAAACAACTAAAGCCTAATCTGTAGTGTCTCGCACAAAACGTCGAGCACTAATGCCGCAGAATCCCCTGCAAAACTCCCTCAATCAAATGTCCCAGTAATATATTGTTATATTACTGAAATAATTTCTGAAGTGGAAGGTTAATGACACAGCCCGCCAGGTGACGTCCCCTGAGGCAGCTGTGCCACCAGCAGAACAATGCCACACCTTTCTGCAGCACAAGAGACTTTTTATTCATCCATACACTTTACACAAGCCACTCAAGAGAAGCGGAAAAAAAAAAGAAGAAGAAGTATGCCATTAAAAATCTGTTCAATTCTCTGCTCCCGTCCTCTTCAGGACGTTCAAGACGGCCAGAACGAAGCGCATGATTTTTGTTCATGCTTTTGGCAGAAATCTCTTATAGGAGGAGACAAAGGTGCAATACAGTAAGCGGTTTGCTCCTTTTCTTCCCCCTTCATTTCCCCGGCTCTCCTCTGAGTGGTCTCACAGTTAGCATCATAATAAAGCTTTCTTAATGGCCATAAATAAGGATATGAGGAGAAAACCAAGTGGCCGGGGGGAAAGGTATTGTATTTTTCCCCTGGACCTGATGCGATGAATGTGCGCTGTTTATCGAATGTGAACACATGGCTGATGAGTAGTGGCCCTCTGCTAATTGGCTGTGTTTGTCTCCTGGTGGCTATGTTCCTTCAAGCACCCAACAGTTTCCCAGTGGTATTCAGGGGCCGGCTTTGTGCTCCCAGTAGTGACGCCAAGCCATTGGGGAGACGGACCCTGAGCCATTCCCTTTACTTAACAAGTGGGACTCTCTCTTAGCTCTGAACAGGACTAAACCCCTCTTTCATCCCGGGAGCTCACCTTCTTCAGAAGACACAGCGCTGGAAGTGTTTCCAGCCCCTAACGCATAATTGAGCTGTAGCTAGAACTGTAACTGACATAATTTTCCTACACAGGTTTAGATCATTGTAAAAAATGCAATTCGTTATCTATAATTGGAAGCTGTGGGCGTTGTGGATATAGCATCCCATGGATATAGGTCACGATTAAATTTTTATAGAAAAAGAAAACAACCTATGAGATTACAGTCAATTATTGATGTCATTTGCTTTATTTTCAATTTGAGTGAGATGTTGTTGCCTTTAAAAAAAAAAGAAAATCAATGCAAGCCGTGATGTTGCGCTGCATAAAACATGTAACAGGAATTTCAAATCAAATGGATTTAGAGATACACAAATTCACATTGAATTTACAAAGCAGACGAGAGCAGCACAATAACAGAGGATGTGAATGGGAAGGTCGACCATCTCAGGTCCAAAATTGTATGATTAAAAGAAAATAATATGAATATAATATTTTAAGTCCTGGTCCAAATTCCAAAGTCAAACTTTTCACATCTGAGATATGTTAAGAACTCAAAAATCTGGCTATTAAAGTGACCAATGTTCTCTAAATGAAATTATACACATAATACAAAAACATAATGAACACTTCTATGCAGGACATGAGAGATCACTGAATAGTTGTTGAAATGCTTGCGGGGGATATTGATCTTGAGCCTCGGAGGGTTATCTTACCCCAGTGTTTCCCAATCCCACCCCTCCCCAAACCGACATGTTTTTAGATGTCCAACTGATTGAAATGAATGGGTTGTTGCCAGGCCTCTGCAGAGCCTGATGATGAGCTGATCATCTGAATCAGGTGTGTTGGAGCAGGGAGACGTCTAAAACACGTCGGGTGAAGGGCGGGGGGGGCCCCCCCGAAGACATGGATTGGGAAACACCCTCTTCACCAACATCATCAATACAAATGAGAGAATTACTCTAAGACGAATCCAACATTTTGACATAAAAAACTGTGTATAAATTCCTCGAAAATTCCAGTGTTAAAATCCAGAAAGCAAATAAAGTATTATGCCAGAAAACAAAATATTCAAATAAATATGTCCATATCAACAACACTCTTTGTAGTCATTCATTACCGAATGCTCGAATCTGTGATGTTCAGTCCAGCATTGGCTCTTTTGCTGCTAGAGCTTTTTTTTTTTCTTTTCTTTTTTTTTTTTTTTGCTGCAGGAGCTTTAAAAGCAATCACATGTCCATGTGTACAAACTGAGATCGAACTGCACACCAGCGCAGGATGAAAAATGGATTTTGTAATGCTTTAAAATGACTGGGAGCTTGGTATTGTTAATTATTTTTTTGAAAAGAATTGATGAAACCAGAAGGCAGATTACTGAGAGAAGCATTCCCTGGATGTGCAAAACACACAACCTCCATCGGTTACCAGACAAGACGACTATTTCGTTACGATGTCAAAACATGGTGACGTTTTCCTTTATGTATTTGTTTTGTCCTGTTCACCGTTAGTTTTTTATTCAATCAAACACTCCAGATGTTTTACTTTAACTTATTTGCTGGGATTCTACTAGGACATTGTCTTTTTTTGACCTTAAAATGAATAAGCATATCTTTGAAATTGAAGTTGAGTTATGAGTGTTTCCATAAAGGTCAGGACTTGTATTGAAATTAAGTGAAAGGTAAAGGTTTGAGATAGAAAGAGGAAAACACTGACCTCTCTCTGATGGAATCCAGTGGGTAAATGCCAATAGTTATTAGCGTTTTTAGATTCTTTTTATACCATTACCCAGAGTTTGACTTTCTTTGTAGAACCTGAGACCTTGATATGAGTATTTGCAGGAGAACACACTTATTCATCAATGTTCTTGGTGCTGGGAAAAAAACCCCAACTTTGTTTACACTTTAGATTATATCTATATCTATATCTGTATCTCTATAAATATAGATACAGATATAGATATATCTGTATCTGTATATATCTGCATCAATATATATCTGTATCTATATAAATATCTATGTAAATATAGATACAGATATATATATAAATATAGATACAGATATAGATATATATAGAGAGAGAGAGCAAGAGAGACATATAACAAGGCAGGCTTTGCTGTGCTGAACTAAACAATAATGAGCTCTCTCTCTCTCTCTCTCTCCTATCAGGTATTTTGTCCACAGAAAAGTTTCAAGGCTTTTTGAATTGCCCTTAAAGTATGAAAAACATTCCTTTTAGATTTCAGATAAAGAAAATAAAACTGAATTCACAATCGTGCATGTTTCCCATGTACATTTCTGGCATGTATCTAGCACAGTGAGGAAGAGGTCATATAGCAACCCTGCACACACACACACACACACACACACACACCTGCTGCCTGGTGCACATTGAGGTTAAAAACTCTGCCAACTCGAACTTCAGACACCCCCCTCAAAAG
>CAAKHG010050502.1:64210-79326 GCA_901007715.1 Dactylopterus volitans
CGCTGGCAACAGTAAAAAAAAAAAAAAAAAAAAAGCTGAGTACATGCAACAAACACACTTATTGGGCTATTAGCAGTCAACCGCAGGTCAATTAGGAGTGTTCAACTGCTGAGAGCTCAGCTGGAGCTTGGAGATTAAAGCAAAGAATTACAAAAAAATGGTTCCTTTTTTTTTTTTTTTTAACCGTGTACCTCTCCAACAACAAATGGATACTGACAGAAAACAAAATTCATGAAGGAGCAAGCTCTGCAACCATCGACCGCTGAAGACATAAATAGGATCAAATGCAGCTGATGTACCGGCGCTGCTTTGAAGCCCAAACAGGTTACGCCTGCGAATTAGCAGGTTTCAATGGAAGACATGTCATTTTAGGACTTGCCACTAATGAATACAAAAAAAATACCATGAAAACCTTCTTCCTTTTTTTTTTTTTTTTTTTTTAAGGCATCGTTATCAGTAGAACAAGGTAATCTAAAGCGTCTCTGGAAGGCAAATGCCAGCTGCTGAAATGTCACAAAAAGTTCATAATAGCTTTAGAACTGGATAATGTTTTCAAGCGCTGCCCTCCCATCACACCCGTGATGTGAAAAACCTTTGAGACTTCTTCTTTACTTCAAACTGAGGCTATTTCTGAGAGTATTGAGAGATTTAAATTAAAAGAAAAAGAAAGATGGTTCTTGGAATTATTATGATGATTGTTGCATACAGGGTTTTTTTTGCTCAATTTTTTATATAATGGCTCTCTTGACAATCACCTTCCTCCTCACTTCATGTCAAAGCCGGTGCCAGCTGCACCTTGTGATGAGGTTGTTTGTCTTCATTAGCATCTAGTGTTTTCATTAGCAAGGTCCCCTCCTGTATTTGTCAACCGCAGTGAAAGGCCAGAGACAAAACAGAATCTGGGTCACGCTTTAATCGTTTTCATGCTATCTCTACCGCTCTCAGAGGTGTTTGTCTTCCATTAGCCGGGGAGAGACTTTCCCACACTGGGGGTTTCTCAAGCAGCTGGTGCAGCCCAACCCTGCCAATCTCGCCACATGGACGGGGAATGAAGCCGCAGGTTTGTTCCCAAGCATTCCTCGTTCTACACCTGCATGCGGCTGCGGCAATATTCTGTTGCCAGTTGCCAGTTTGTTTGTTTTCTAAAAAAGGGGCAACAGCCAGTCCCAGACGAGGGACGATTGAAAGCTTCGATGGAAGCCGCGTGTCCTGCTATGGCAAAGAAGATGTAAGCCCCAGGAACTTCAGTTTCCAGGAACTTATTTGCCTGGGTAATAAGTAATATTATATGTAGGTAATATTCCTGGTAATCTGTGTAGTTTGCGTTTCCACAGCACTCAAAAGTTCAGGAAAATGTATTCAAATCAGGCTGATGAGGTATGGGGGGGGGGGGGGGGTAGTAAAAGAAACTGCACTACACCTTCAGTAGGTGGCAATAAGGAGACACTGAAGGCCAAACGAGCACGATGACGCCACAAATGGCAACGGACCGGCCTGCGCCATCACCCGCGTGACACAAGATGGAGGGCGCTCAAGTTGCGCCGCAGTTCCTCGTTTTCACGACATCGAAAATAAAGCCAAACGGCCTGCGCCGAAGAGGTGAAATGAAAAAGGAAAGTTTTGCAGCGTCACATCGGCTTTAACATGGCGGACGTTAAAGTGTTCTTCAGCCCAGCCGCTCAGGAATCTGAAAAGCCCTAACCGCCTACTAGCTACTTTTTTTTTTTTTAGACAAAGTATGAGGATTCAAAATCCGGGGTAAATGATGAAAGTTCCTGTGGTGGAAAAGGGCGGGCTGCAGAAACATAGAGCGAGTGGAGACCGGTGACACAAACACAAAACCAATCAGACCAACGCTGTGTTTTAATCTCGCATGACTCGCTTACAGCCCACAAAGGTCATCTTGCCGTACAGTAAACATGTCATACCAAATTCAAACTGTTTGCCTCCGACAAGAGTTAAGGGACTCCGCAAAGCAAACACACAATCACCTCCAGTATATTCACGGAATGCTGGCGGAGTGATTGCAGCTAAACTCATTACACCGGCGCGATCGCGCTACCCTCAATCTCCAATGCATCCGTCTGACACAACAACGCCGCTGATGCATAATCATCAGACATCATGGCCTCTAATTAAACTATGAAGAGTCACTTTGAGGAGGAAGTGTTTCTCTCATTTTACTGGCGTCTGCAGGCAGAGAATTAAGGTGCTGTCAGCAGTTTAATGAGCCTCTCACCTATTGTTTCCAGCACTTTTTTTTTTTTTTGCCCGTGGATCTTCATTCTTCGCTCTCAACAAACTATAGATATTGCTCTCAGTGTGTAAGTGGCAGTGATTAGCAGCTGTGATTTAAGCTCTTAATTAACCTTGTTCTTTAATTCCCTCCTCTACCATTCTCCAGGAGAGACAATAGAGATGCTGCACACGCCGCTCATGGGACCGAGCCTGCTCTGTTGACAGGGTGATAGAGATATGCTGTATCTCGCTATGTGCATATTAACCAAGTCGATATTAGAGGGAAGATAAACTCAAATCATTAATCTCAATGAACGGTGAGTGCATATTTTGGTCGTGTCCACTTTTAATGGATCTGCCAGGTTCTCCGGCGGCTTCCATCATCGGGTCAGCCGGGACTCTGGCGTGGAAGCGGTTGTTTACATGCGCGCGCAAACAAATTATTGCGAGCGCTGATCTGCATCCTTTCTCCGTGACAGTCCAGAACCGAGTCTCTTAAGCGAGCCACTCCAGTTGTCTTCGATCTTTTGGAAAGCCAACGATGTTAATAAAGTAATTGGTGTGATGGGTTATTTTCTCATTTGTTAAAATAACAAACAGCCTCTGGCTCCAGCAGCTCAGTTGTGAGGATTTGTGTTGCTTCTCTTTTTTTTGTTTTTGTTTTATTGTTACTGTAAACTGGAGACCTTTGCGAGGATCTCGGAGGGCGATGCAACATGTTTATAAAAGGCCGTTTAAAGACAATTCCATTTCTGACATTTCATAGACATGCATAACTGTGATTCATAATCTGTGAAAGTTGCTTGACAAAAAAAAAATGATGACCTTATTTTATGATTTAGATGTGAGGATTTTTTTAAAAGCATTGGCGCGCTATTGTTTATAACTCTGTTAAGTGAAACCACCCACATGGTAAGATGTTGCTGTAGATGTGGTTCCCGCCTCACTTTTATTGATGTCTGGCTGCTTTACAGTGAATATGGAAATATTCCGCAGAGTTGGTCCTTGAGCAGTTGACTGATTTATGATAAACACAAGTCTTGCTTCTCTCTTCCAACCCAACTCTTGTTCTTTTTTCTCCCTGACACTTTTTTTTTTTGTGTGTGTACATACAATTGAATAAAGCTGGGATACAACTACAGTAATATTTCACGGTAAATGTTCACGTTGGGATTGTATGTTATAGTCACCTTAGGTTAGTCAATAAAAGCCCCTGGTGTAATGGATCTCTTAATTTAGTTTGTTTAAATCCCGGCCCACCTCTCGTTTTTCCTCAGCAATCTGCGCTATTGATTTTTACTGAAGTGATGTAGTGATCTCCGCTTGCTTAATATACACTTGGAATCGCTCATTACAAAAAACATTTATCTTTGCCGCTGCGCCTGGCTGAATGGAGGAAAAAAAACGGAGGGAGGTGTGGCCAGCTAAATACCAAGAGCACATAGATGTCAGTTCAGCTGGAGCTTTGTGTTCCAAGATTGTGGGGCTGAATAGCTGGAGGCAGGGCGTCGGAATCAGGTCAGCATGTTTACTGATCAGCCCTGAGCTTCCAGAGAGCCACTGCGGGCTGACGAGAGCTGTGCTGCAGTGTGAGAGCCCATGTAGGTAGCTATCGCCCTGGGCCAAACTGAGCAGCATAATTTCTAGATGCATTGACCATATGTCAGAAAAGTTGATCCACATGGCAACGCGGTAGGTGTTCACCATGAGCATTACATGGCTCAATTTCTAAGTGCGTGACTGCTTTAGGCTACCTTCCATCCGTCCAAATTACTGCTTCTAATTAGTCACGTTTGTGGCAGGACGAATGTGCGCTGACGATGGACTTTGACTGGCATTGCAGAGTGTAAACATAGATACGGCCGAGGGTGCTGTGAGAACACACTCTGGGTCCATCTTGTGATCTGCTGTGCATGCGTGTTTATTTTTATTCCTGATACGATCACGCAGGAATCCATCATGCCAGACTACAAGTCATTGTTTGTCGCCGAGATGCAGCGGACCGGCCAATCGGCATCATGTAGCAACCCGAAACGGCAGCCACAGGTCGAAAACACCAAAGCCCACTTCCTCAAGAGGCGAGCGCGGATGCAGCTATATTATCAGCTATAACAGAACTGCAGAACCAGAGAGCAAATTACAGCACTGAAGGCTTATCTTGATGGAAAAGGTGTCTTCACTCTCATCCCGTGTATCTGACATTAGCCAGTGATAGATGGTGAGGAGGCTCCTTCAATCACCTGAAAAACAGTGTGTGCACCCCGGAGCATTTTGAATTACCACCCCAATAAATGTTCTCTGGAGCATTTACACCAAATGTGCGGACTCTATTTCTCAGTGATGATCACAGATTTTGTCTACAGCATCCGTGAGTAATGACATGGGTATGCACGCTTTTCTAGACTTCATCCGATCACCTGCAAAGTATTTTTTTTTTCCAAGTGCCTGCACTTGAATGTTAAATGTCTGCGGCTGGTCCCGGTTTCCACGTGGCCGCTGGTTTGTTTCCTGGCTGCTAGCGGTGGCTCGCGGTGGCAGCGGTGTCGCTTTCACCAACATGCAGTGAATCGAGAGACCTCCACCAATTGCAGAGTAAAAGCAAGACCTATAGGGAGCCGGTCTCAACACTGATTGTGTCATGACTCGAGAAGCACTTCATGCTGAAATCAACATTCATTTGCAACATCTACATGACTACATAATTATAAGTTAGAACAAAAAAAAAAAAAAAAAACCGCTTTTGAACAGAAATTGAACATGAACTTCAAGTGGCAATAAACACATTCTTTTATTACATAGAGGCAGGCGACTGTAATCTTAAACCTCCTGCTGGGTCTTATCAAGAAAATTTGTATAAGAGAACCTTCACAGTCCTCATTATTCTTTTAGATTAGAGGAATTGTGACTTATTTTCAGGATAAAGATTTGGAATTATACATTTACTTTCAGATCCATTTAGGGCTTAATTCACACCGTAATAACCCGACCTGGTAAAGCAGTTTCAATCAACTAATCGCTTAAAAGTATGGCTGTGTCTCCTCTCTGCAAGAAGGTGCTGATTATTCCTATTAGAATCGTGTTGTGTTTCAGGCACAGTAACAGCAGTGTCATCTGCCAATGTTATTTCATGCTCGGCTGGGTGTGAATCAATTTCATTCCGGGAAACAATTACTGAGGATTGCAGACTTTTCTTTTTTCTTCTTCCATCCTTCCAATCATAACATTTGAATCAAATCATTGTGCATTGCTCAACATACAGTGCCAGAATCAAAACACATCAGTTGCTCAGTGGATCATGTGACACTGTGACAAGCAGTTGTTTGCAAACCCGAATTTGTTTCAATCGCCCTCAGTTTAAAAAAATAAAAAAAAAAGACCTCTAATGACCTCAGTGAACTTGGAGTGTTTACTCAGCCCGTTCTCGTCCCAATTTGTCAAATACTAACGCTTTGCGACGACGCATAAGACACCCTTGTGCGTCTGGGTCTGTCTACTCCAGTGTAAATCTTTGTTGTCGCTATGAGACGCACAGATAAGCTGCTCCCGTATCCGAGCGTGACGCGTGCGACCGCGGCGAGGGTGGATTTTAGTCCCAAACATGATCCTTTACGAACCTGAGCATTTCATGTGTGTGCCAACACCTACCCAGACCCTTAATGATAGCACTGCAATGTAATAACAAAAAAAATACTAGCTTAGTTTAGTTTTATTATTATTTCGTTCGTTGATAAAAGAAATAAAGTATTTGGAATGACACAAGATTCCCATAAAAGAAGCCGGAAGAAAAAAAAAGATTAAATCTGCCCTTTTGTCACAATGAATAATTTACAAAGAGCAGCATATATAAAAACAACAACAACAGCAAGCAAACAAATAAACCCAGGAAGAAAATTAAATCACCGCATGCTAGCACAGCCTCTCACATTCCTGACTTGGTTAATTCAATTTATCTCATCTAGGTCATATACGTATATATACACGTAAAAGTATGCGTAAACATTTTTTTTTTTTTAAAACCTGTCATCACAATTGATATTTAATTGATATCAGCATTAACTAACACAGTTAGTTACAATGCTTTTAATAATCTTTCGAAATGTAACACTAGATTTAGATTCTTTGGTGACCCTGCTCTGCGTGTTCCGTTCCATCAGTTTAGTCCTGGATCTGACATTCTAAAGATCTGTTGCTTTTCAAGTCGTAATGTTGTAACAATGTCATCGATATTAGTTATAATACACGTATAAGTTGTGGTAATGGTTTTGGAACGCCCTTTAAACTGTTGGCGGCCATGTTCAGCGCTGACAGTTGCAGGTCGTTGCAAATAGGGAAGTGGCGGTCGCAGTGGGGGACAAACACCTGTCTCACTGCAAGGTCAGGTGCTTGTTTGATCATTCCGCCAGCCCCTCCAAGCAAAACACGTTTTCTGGCATACATATATATATATATATATTTATATAAATCATGTTTGTCTAATACTGGGGAGGATGGTTTAACACTGCAGACAGCAAAAGGTTGGCTGGCGTGTCGGGTGTAAGACGCGAGAGGGCGTGACAAAGTGTCAGTCTCTCTTTGCTGCAGAAGGGTATTCAAACAATACACGGATAGATGGGAGATACAGTATACCCCCACACGTCCTCCCATTGCTCACATGAAGAATGTCGATGATGGATGGAGCCTTGGATTCTTGGAGCCTAGTTGGGTCAAGACTGGTAATTATTTCTCTTCTCAGGAATGAAGCCAGGCAGGCTGGAAGGAGGTCGAGGCTGCACGGGGAGCCATGCTTCAACAGTTAAACAGACTGATCAGTTTGAGGTTGTGCAGCCTTCACTTGCGTGGAGGTGTCATTCAAGACTGGCTGCCTCTAACTGGAGGAAAGGGTCCATCCATGGATCACTAAACAACACAGACAGACAGCCCCTCTCCAATTAGAAACAGGCTGCAGTACATCCGCCCCTTCTTCCATTCACCTTTAGAAATTGATATACTGTTAAGTTCAAGGTGAATGTAATTAAACCTGCAGTTTAAAAAACACGCAATTGTTTAAAGTTAGCAGTTTTTTTTTCTTCTTGTTATTAAAATCAGCACAATTCCCTCGCTTAAAGGAACAGCAGTAGAAGCTTTTGACATAAAAGGTTAGTCTCAGCCTCGCGTTCAGCCAGGTAGCGTCAGATTTTTTTTTAAATTTTTTTTTTGAGAGAGAGAGAGAGAGAGAGAGAGAGATGCAATGTCTGCTGTGAAATGTTTTCTGAAACTGAGTGTGGAGGTAGTAATTGTCACACTCGCTGCAAAAGAAAAGATTATCTGCTTTACCATCATGTATTTTCTTTGACAGAGAAACAGCCGGGAGAGGGTGAGCGCAGGAGCAAGAACAGATTTCCTTTTTTTTCCTCCATTTTTCATGCCTTGTGAACTACTCATTCCTTTGCTGTCCATATCACACAGGTACGCGACTGCTTTCAACACAGCTGCAATCATCAAGACCTGATTTTTCACTCAGTTTTCCATTGTGTCAAATTGACAAAAGAATGAGCTATTTCTGAGAGAGGCAAAAATAATAATGATAATAAAAAGAAAAAAACACAAATAGGAGGAGAACAAGAATTGATAGAGATTCTCAATTTGCCACTTTGGAGATGTGCCATGTGTTGTGTTGTACGGTACATCAACCTTCCTCCCACACTTTGCAGATCTAAACAGACACTATGCTTGTTGTTCGTCATGTTGCCACAGCAATATTTCTATTTATCCTGTGAGACAGCTATACAAATAGATGAAGTGCAACAACATGACATTTTCTGTACTTCAATTACTTTGCGGGGCTGGGCCACGTGGGTTAAAAGCCAACAAACCATAACTTTCCCTGACATTTCCTCCCCCCACAGTGACCGTTGATGGATTCTCTCTGACAAAGCATTCATTATCACAGAGAACAGAGAGTGCACAAAAATCTCTTCTCTTTTCTTCTCCTCTCCATCCTCTGCCTCCCTGTCCAAATCGAGATGAACTCCACTGCAGAAGCAGAATGGGCTCCACTCACACACACACACACACACACACACACACACACACACACACACACACACAAACACACTCGCAAAATTACAAAATTCATTCTTTAGATAAGGTCCCTGAGAAAAAGTGAAATTTAAGTATAGCTCATCATATACATACACATTATTAGCATACATATATTTAAACGGAGTCCACTGAGCATTTATGACTCAGACATTTGAAAAAATTCCTTCCACAGCAAATCCCAGTATTTACATAAAGGAAGGGAAACGTTTGTTGTATTATACCCTTTACAACAAAATTACCCTGCATATGGTGGTCTTTAAAATGCAGCAGCCAATGGTGCCTTTCTGTTTTTTTTCTTTTCTTTTTTTTTTTGTTTTAAGCGCGTCATGTTCGCAGCATAGAAGCCAGTAAAACGGCGATCTTTACTTTTTGATATCTCGCACATAAGTCTCGCTATGCAGACTCAGCGTTGACAGATGGAATCTGTGACTGAGATGGCAAACAGTTGCAGAAGTTACAACAGAGGCTCAGGCTGAGCTGCTGGCCGGATGCTATGATGCACAGATGTTGCCTACAGCATGGCGCAACAGAGTGTTATTCACCAGGATGTCACCAGGATGTACATAGCTGCCTATCCAAGGAGAAAACGATAAATATCCGTGACTAATGCCAAGTCATGTGACCTGAGAATGAATGCCGATCGTGCGCTTTCATACTGAAGACAAAAAGTGGATGTTAACGGGCAGCGTGGGTTTTTTTTTTCCAGCCAGTTTTAGCGGGGCTACAGGGAATCAATTTGAATGACAACTAGTGGTTGCTATGCACTCTATATGTGTTTTGTGGCGGTTAAGACATTAACATGGACCTTGTCCTGACAGGAATATATTTGGACCAGTGCTTGGTTCATCGCCAGCCCAGAATCCACCTGTTCTACCCAGCATGCAGCCTGGCTTTGGAGGTGGCTTGAACAATTGCTACTGCAGTGATCCATACAGAATCAAATCACATTTTCAGAGTTGTACATCCCCACGTGAAGCTCCTGGACTCATTTTGTAACCTGCTCTTTCATGTAGCCGTCCCTTCCACAAATCCCTTCGTGGCTGCAGCTGTCGCCCCAGAGATGGCCACCAACCCCTTCCAGACCAATGGCAGAGTTCCAGCTGCAGGTGTGTGCGCACATTTCTGTGTGGTTAACACACATTTCTTTCTTATAGACATTGGTGTTAGTTTGATGTAACCTAGTTACATTGTCGAGCTAGCTTTTGTGATTTGCCAGTGCATTTAGAACTTACTCCTCCTTGTGTGTTTGTGCGTGCACACATATATGGTGTGTGTGTGCATTCATTGTACGCGCATGCTGTGTGTGTGTGTGCGCGTGCGTGCGTGCGTGTGTGTGTGTGTATGTATGTGTGTTGTAGCCTCATTTGGTACTGGCTCTATGAGCATGCCCGCCGGCTTTGGGAACGCGTCTTCCTACTGCCTCCCGACCAGTTTCAGCGGAAACTTCCAGCAGCAATTCCCTGGTCAGGCCCCCATCCCTTACTCTCAACCCGGGGCCTACCACCCTCAGTCTAATGGTTAGTGGCCTCCATATCCCTCTGTCCTCCTACCCTGTTATACCTGTGCAGTATCTGTCAGTGACTTCAATCAAATGCCAAATTTTCCCAAGCATGAATAGTAATTGAACTTTCTCGACACGATGGCCCTCTGCATCGAGAATTTACTTTGTTTGCTTGGAACCAAAAAGTGCTGGTTGTCAGTGAGAGCTACTGCACTGTTTCAAATGGTTGCATTTAGTGTGCAGTGCTGTAGGGCTCCTGTACCGTTGAGTACAGGACTCGAGACAAGAAACACAATGAACAAATTTGGCATCGCTCATGAGGTCCTGTCCACAGCTGAATGCAATCTGACATGTGGGGCTTGGCTCTGTTGTGTTTTTGTCATCCTCTTTATAGCACATTTATATATTTTTTAAGAGGAGCTATCATAATTTGGCTCACTTTAAATGACTGTTTATGGCTTTTTAGGGTCCAATCTTTGCAGAGCAGTGATAACAGTTGCAATAAAATTATACAAAATACAAAACAGTTGTTATACATTAAACGTCTCAGGAGAGCACACTGAACCTGTTGTTGGTCGCTTTCCCTCTGTCACCCAAGGCCCTGCATTCCCAGTCTATGGTCAGAACAAGCCCTCCATGACGCCCTTTGGCCAGCCCATGGCTGCCCCTGGCATGTCCAATAACCCATTCATGGTGAGCATGTAATGTTTTTTTTTCCCCCCCCAGAGTTTTTAAAGACTGTCTAGAAAAAGCATGGCAGATCTTGAAAACTCAAATGTCATCATGTCTGTGTGAGTCCTTTTCATTGTCTTAAAACTGATGTCTCTTTCTTTGCTCCAGGCGGGAGCCCCAGCCGGGTCATTCCCCTCAGGAGGCTCCTCAACCAACCCTTTCCTGTAGCACAGCTCCCAGTCCTCACCACCAGAGGGCAGCATGCAGCACATACTCAACGCACCAGTTCCGTCACGCTATTAGTGGCAGTACATTTCTAAAAGAAAAAACTGAAAGACTTAAGTTTTTTTTTTTTCTCCATAAAAAAGTTTACAACACTATGAAGGAGTACAAAGGACTATATTGAAGACTAAGGGACTGTTATTGGGGGGAAATGTACTGATTGGACTATATATTATACATTATATGCTTTTTACTTTTTGTTTATGACTGTAAGCTCTGTGCATATCATAATTTGTAATCACAATTAAGTACATGTTATGTATAACAAGGACCGAGTTAACAAAGGTGAGTATACACATGCTTTGTGGAAAAACCACTACAGACTATTTTAAAGGTATACAGTTTAAGATTATTAACAGGGTTCATATCCAAATTCCTGATCTTTGGTCTGAAGCAGCCATGGCGATGCAGGTATTTTATTTTCAAAAGGGATTTTTATTCTTATTTTTTAGCATAATTGAAACTACTGGCACTAACGCCCCAATTTCTCCTGATAACTTTCTGATCCTGCGTCAGCAGTTGCCGGTAAATGAAAGCAAACAGGGTACCATCTTTTTAAATGCGCGTAGCTTTCCAAGCAGTTGGACGGGACACAGAAGAATGGATTGTCAGTCGTCCTTATAAATATTTCTTGGGGGGCGGGGGGCGTAGCTCCTTGAGCGTGCGCCCGCCAGAGAGTTCACAAGTTTTTAGACTTGGGTGAAGGGACAGGGGGCGTCTACCAGAGCACAAATGGATGACGGTCACAAGGAGTGCGGACATCCAGATGGTTGCACTTTTGTCCTGTAACCTGGCCCCGGTATGCAAAGCATCAGTGGAAGTGCTCTAAGTACTCCCAAGTTCTCTCTCTCCTGCTGGTTGAGTGGCAAATCTCAGATCTTCACTATGTGCTGAAAGGTGTGAGCTTCAGGGCTGACGCACAGCCACCGGTGACATGGTCCCCTGTTGGCAGGGAATCGCGCTTCACCACATAGTCTGCAATATTGGTTATGTTCACTGTGCCCCCTTGAAACATCTAGTTTGCCTTCTTATTGAGGAGTTTGACAAGGGATGACCAAGGTGAGGGGAAATGCTGATCTCCCTCCAGTTTGCTGCAAAACTAGTGTTCCTCTCATTACTGGACACGACTGATGGGTCTCACCATGTGCCACCAGTGACTAACAATGAATTTGATGTTTCTTGTCTTTACAAGAATTAGTACGTAAATGTGTACATATATAAATATATGTATAAATAAATTAAGATTTTTAACTACCATTTGGGCTTGTGTACCTATCTTTATCTTTATCTAACATCATTCAACGCACCCAATTGTCACATTAGTAGGTCCACCGATACAATAGCAGTGTACTAGTTTTAGCTTCCATACAGGTTATATCTTGTCCATTTCAAATAATGAGCGTAGAGTAAATAATAAAACTAGCTCTTCGTGTAACACTAAGCCCAAGGGCCGAGCGTTTAATTGGCTGAGCACCTGCTAATAAGCCAGTGTTCTCTCCCCGCATGCGTGTTTATACTGCGGATGCATAACTGAAGCATAAACCACAACTTTGTTACATACCGTGTTTGAACAACGTCACTTCCACACTGCGCAGCTCCCATTTGCGCCCTTAAACCGTACCCCGCTGAGGAAGTGCTGTTGCCCTGGCAACGCAAACAAACATGGCGTCCCTGTTGAAAGAGTCGCTGTTTGAAATCTCGGGACAGGGTCCTTCACCTGACAAGAACTTTTATCACTTTGCCGTCACTAAGTCGGATGTAAGTAGAGGATTTTGACCAGAAATGTTTTTCTTTTCACATTTTTTTTTTAAATTTATTTTTTAAAGAGACTTCAACGTTAGCAGGCTGCTGGTAACGCTGCTAGCTTAAATGTTCACGTCGTTTCCGACTGCTGCTCCGAGTCACCGATATGATGTCAGAGGTGCTATGAGGAGATCGAAGCTAAATAAAAACTCACTAAACGATGAATTCCAGGTGATATGGAGATGGTGGAGGATCTCTTTGAGAGCCGTGCACCGGTGCTCGAGGCCCGGCGAGCTGAGGGAGTCTCACCAGGACTTCCTGGATGACATCTGGCTCCAGAGTAAGGACTTCATGTTTAGACCCACCAGCCACCTCAGAGCTCGACTTTGGCCCAGGGGGGGGGGCAGAGGGTCAGCAGGGGAAGCCTTGGTTCTCATACAGCTGATGCAACTGCAGAGTAGAACCCGCACACTTTTGGAGACATTCTCCCTGTCCGTCATGTGAGATCCTCAGCAAGAACCTCGGGAATGACTGTGACCTTTAAATGATGATCATAGACTGTATGTGGGGTTATTACGCTCTGGGGGTCACTCACCTCATCCGCAACTGCTTTTGAGTACCATGGGGGAAAAAAACAACCTAAAAGTACCATAAAACACCCCTAAAATGGCCGCCCTGTGGTTGCGCGCCTCAAGTCAAGTCAGCTTTTATTGACACAGCCCAAAATCACAAATCGCATTGCCTCAGTGGGCTTTACAATCTGCGCAGTCAGCAACGCCCTGCGTCCTTAGACCCTCGATTTGAGTGAGGAGAAAATCCACTAAAAAAAAAAAAATTTTAATATGGAAAAAAAGGGGACGAAACCTCATGAGGAGCCACATGGGAGGATCCCTCTGCCAGGACGGACGCATGGACGTCCAATAGGTGCCGCATGCACAGGTCACATCAGGAATTTGCAGAAAACTATGACAAAATCGCTGATTGAAAAATAAATATATGGTCAGGTGTCCAAGTAAGTTGAGGTGTCGTCACGCAGCGCCGCTTCCATATACCACTTCCTTCCCACTGCGGTGAGCCGGGGGAGTGCAGGCCACGTGGAGGAGATGGGCGTTTTATGCAATTATTGACGCGTGATGGGCATGCATGTGTGGAATGTGAAGCATGGATGAGTGAGGATCCATGAGCGAGGTCGGGAGAGCCGGTCCAGATCCAGCATCAAAATGAGGCAAGTCGGGAGGGAGAAGTTAGACTCAAGTTCACATCTGTCCATGATTTACTGGATGTAGTCAGGGCTTTGAATGAATTGTATAAAATGTATCCAGAGTATCATGTCATTCTGTTACACTTTTGTTTAAAACGTTGTCATAATCGGTATTCGGCTTTGGCCCAAATCCCGGCTTTGTGACATCACAGCGGCTGTGATCTTTGACCAGCAAACTTCATGAGAATGGGGCGCGGGGCAGAAAAGTCTCACTATAGTGAGTGTATAACATTGAGCGTTATGGCCAATTATATGTTAATCCATTCAACCTTGGGCTTAAGTTGACATCTTTTGCCAGAAATATTTGAAAGCCCTGATAAAAGAGTATGATATGAGTATAAGGTATGAGTATTAGCATGGTACTTTATATTGTCTCAGACCTCAGAGAACATGCGCTTTAGGTTTGTATCACCGTATGCCAACACCGGTGTGTCTTGTGTTTGTTCATAAGAATGAAATGACTGCTTGATTTTGATTGGAGTAAAAACAACAGGCTTCCTTGCAGGCCAGCTCGGCACAGTTTTTGGTGGTGGCACCTTGCGGTACGCCGAGGCTTTGTGCCGAGGCCATTACAGTTACCTGGATCACCTGCCTGATTCCTTTCTTCTGCGGATAATAAATTATCTGGAGCTGGAGGATGTGGGCCAACTCTCACAAACGTCACGCAGGTTCAGGGAGGTGAGTTCCACAGAGAGACGTGAAAGGAGGATGCGGCCAAACGACATAAGATATTGATCTCATTAGATTTCCTGTGATTTGTTTTAACGTAACCAAAATGCATGTCCACCGCGCTCGAATCTTCTGCTCCGTAGCTATGTGGCTCGGAGGAGTTCTGGGAGCAGGCGGTGCGGCGGCGCTGCAACACAGTTTCGGCGGAGGTCTCCTCCCTGGCGCTGGAGGTGGGCTGGCGCAGAATCTTCTTCACCAGCAAGCTGCAGCTGCAGAAGATGATCAGGCGCCAGAGGCTGAGGGCTGAAGAGCAGCCTGAAGGACGTGGCTCTGATCCACATTCTGAGGAGGGGGAGTCTCCTGATGAAAGCTCACAGACGGCGAGTTCTCACCCCGGCTTCATCCCTCAGCTAAACCTTGGCACGCATGTTGGCTTTGACCCCGTTAATGACCCTGAAAAAGAGGCAGGGTCTGATTCTGGCATGCCCTGAGCCGCTGCTGGAGGACCTGAGGCAGTGCAGGATGGCAGCTGAGGACACCATCAGCAGGAGAGGAGACGGCAGAGCAGAGCCGCTAAAGATGAGTGGCGAGATATATATATATATATATATATATTTTTTTTGTAATATCCGTTGCCAAACCCCCGTATTTCAGGCTGATTTCTACATC
>CAAKHG010050504.1:0-19748 GCA_901007715.1 Dactylopterus volitans
GGGGGGGGGGGGGGGCGGCGGGGGGGGGGGGGGGGGGGGGGGGGGGGGGGGGGGGGGGGGGGGGGGGGGGGGGGGGGGGGGGGGGGGGGGGGGGGGGGGGGGGGGGGGGGGGGGGGGGGGGGGGAAGCGGCCACCGCTGAGGGACGCAACTGACTTTTGAGGCTGTCACACTGAAGCAGAATGCCGGCGACCAGCAGCACCGACCGCGGGGCGTGAGGCAGCGGAGGCTGGGAGGGAGGGGAGGGGAGGACGGGGAGGTAGAGGCTATGGACACGCCGGAGGATGAACCGCTGTTGAAGAATCGGACGGAACATGGGCCGGAACCGAGCCAGGGGGGGGCGCGTCCAGCCTGGGCAGTGACGGCGCTGGCCAGCGTGCTGATCTTCACCACCGTGGTGGACGTGCTGGGGAACCTGCTGGTGATCGTGTCCGTGCTCAGGAACCGTAAACTCAGAAACGCTGGTAAGAAGACGCGAGCTCGCGTGCGTGCGCGCCTGCGTGCGTGTGCGTGCATGTGTGTGTGCGTGTGTGTGTGTGTGTGTGTGTGTGTGTGCGCGCGCCTGTCTGCAGAGAAATGACAGCCAGAGGTGAGCCCCTCGTTATTTGTTTGTCGACGCGGGCTGGCGATGCTCGACAGCGGCGGGATGTGGACGCGGGCATCGGGCGCCGGAGCGCCGCCGTGGCGCGCAGCGGAGCGACTGAATGAACGCGCATCCAGCACGGGAGTGAATGAGTTGTTTTTTTTTTTTTATTTTTTTGTTTTTTTATTTTTAATTCATGCTGCTCCGCCGCGCGCTCAGCTGAATGAGTTTGTTCGCGCCCCGCCGCCGCCGCCGTCCCGCCGCCCTCCCTCTCCCCGTCACCGCCCTCAGCGAAAACTTGCCGGTTGCCGCGCGGCTGCTCCTCCGTCCGGCGTCCGGCGTTCGCGGGGGTCGCAGCCTCCGGCTGGGCGGCGCGACGCGGCGCGGCGCGGCTCCGCTCCAACGTCCCCCGGCTCCCGCGACTCCGGGACGCGCGTTTAATTGGAAGGCAGGGCGTGTAATTGTGCGCGAGATCCGCGGTCCCCGCTGGTTCTCGCATTGTGTCGTGTGATGTGACAGGTCAAGGCAGGTTAGAGGGATTAACTGTGGCTCAGGGAATTAATTCAAGTCCACGTCTCCAGACATCCAAGGGCAAAGTAATCTATTGTAAACCAATGCTGCTGTTATTAATCTGGAATATTTCACGAGTTGCCGTTGCCTCCATCCTCACATTATTTTATTCAGTGGCAAAACATATACATAAGAATGCAAATGTGTGTGCGTGTGTGTGTGTGTGTGTGGGCGGGGTGATATCCATAACATTATATCAGCATAGTAATAAATAACAATAGTAATTTTAAGTCGTGGAAATAATATGGCATGATAAAAATGCACTGCAACATAAATTAACTGATACAATACTATAACAGTATGGTGATACTGTAATAATCATTATCATATGCAGTGTAATTCTGTCTAATTGAATAATAATGAGTAACATTACATTCAGGGGGGGCATGGATCACCAAATGCCCAATGATTCGGTATTATCATGACACTATTATCAAGATAACATCATAAATGGAGAGTTATCTCATCTTTACATATATTTTTTAGAACGTGTGCTTATTATGACCCGAAGAGACAATTTTGTTCACATTTGCTTTATCAAATAAACTCACGTGCATTTTTAATCGCAGGTCACTGGCATTATCAATGGCTGCCATTAAAAAACGGTTGCAAACGATGCGCTGGCCTTTGCAACTGGTGGGGAAGTATTTCTAATATCTTACTTAGTGTGTAGATGGAATGTTCATATTTATTTCCGCATTAGATTAGATTAGAGGATTTGATTTGATTAGGTGCGGCATTATAGCTCTGCAAATGAATAACTCAGCAATCCCATCCACTGAGTCACAGCTAATAGCTCAATGAGGGGAGATTAAGAGGGAAGAGTAATTGCATTTATTGTAAGAAATGACAAAACAACAAGAGGTCTCCGATGATTAGACCCCTCCGCCGGCTGTGATATCATCAGGTCCAGGGGCCCATCAGGAAATGGAAAGATCTCGGGGTCTAGATGCCGGCGGTGGAGGTGCATGAAGAATCCTGAGTAGGGGGTTGGAGATGGGAAGGAGGTGGCTGATCGAAGGTCCGAAAAGGGAGAATAGCAGAGACACAAGATGACTGTGACAGGGTCATTAGGCAGAAGTGGTGACATAGGAGTTGTGAATTAAAGGCAGCATGGGGGAGAGGAAGTGATGGAATGTGAGAGTGAGACGGAGCCACAAGTTGGATTTCTGGGGTTTTATTTATAATGATATTTGCTATCAAGCACATTAAAGAGGAGTGGCTCCTGTTTTCTTGCTCTCAACGAAGTTAATGGCTCCTACATACTTTTAGATCCATGTCAATTAGCTAAACTTCTGGTTGTGTTCGACTTCGAAGGAAGTTGAACGTCCCTCCGAGCCTTCGCCATGGCGTTAGTGCAGAAGGAAAGTGTAAATCATGACGTCGCAGCGAAGTTGACCTTTGACCTTTGAGACACAGACCGTCATCCCGCCGTCCCGTCAGACCTCTCTGCAGCGCACAGCACATGCACTCCCGAAAAACAGCTCCCGTGAGGTCACAGCGACCTTGACCCTCTCACCGCCAAATTCTAATCAGCTCCTCCCGTCGGAGCGCGCTTGGGATGTCACGTTCGCAATAATGGGACGGGCGAGGTCGCGGCGACCTTGACCCCTCATCCCCAAATCCACTCAGCGGATTCTTGAAGCCGCGTGGACCTCGAACCCGAATCCGAGGACATCCCCGCCCACCACCCCCTCCAGGGTGTTCCTGCGATATCATGTTGACAAGAACGGGGTGAACAACCTGAGATCATGAAGCCTCCAGGCGCGTCTGACGCCAGCGTGGAGGCTTCACACCAGGCTGGTAACAGGTTTACTGGACGCCGCGACCTGGGAGGGTTTCTCTGCTCCTCCCGGCCGCGCTTCACTTCTCCGACAGGCCGTCGTTCCACAAAACAACTGCTGCTGAATCCTTTCACATCCCGAGCTCCTCTATGACATCGGTGTGCGGTTGCGTCCCCTTGTCATATCGATGAGTTGTTTTCATTTAAGGGACATCTCCCCTCTTCTCATCTCTGGATTCAGTCGCGGCTCATAAAGAAGCAAAATTTTAATGAAGACAGTGTGGAAAAAAAGCATCAGAGCTTCATTTCTCCATCTCTTCTCTCTTCCCGAGCGTCTCGCGTCCCCTCTGATTTATTCCGTTTCCCTTTGGATGAGCCTGCCCCGGTTCTGAGGCCCCGGACCGGTGTCATGAAAGTGCATATGAATAACTCAACAATGTGAGGTTATTCAGCGTGTTATCCCAAAGCGTTTTTGTCTGTCACATGTTATTTCATGCCATTGTGATGACATCTATATATCCAGACACTCCAAGAGAGAAGGGAGGTGGCTGGGTCGAACAGTTTCTGACTGGCAAGTCATTTGCATTTGTCACGATCTTCTTGAACCCGAGTTTAGGAAGTTTTTTGGCGCCTGAGGGCTTAAACAGTAGCGCCGACACATCACAGAACATTTGGAAAGTGCGTTTCCTTTCAAAAGGCTGTGGAGTTTTTTTTTTCCTACTTGGTTTTGTTTTTCGTTTTCAGTAAAAAAAAAAAAAAAAAATGTTTCTGCCAAAATCATATGTCATGTGAACTCGCTTTTTGCAAAAGCGACATGTTTGCTAAAAAAAAATAAACGCATGGGCAAGAGGTGCGCTATTGAAACGCAATCCCGTTAATCACATGACTAAGCCGGCCTGATGTAGGTAAAGCTAACTTCAACCTCAGCCGCAGAATGCTAATTGAAGCCATTTATTGCACGGCCAGGCGATGATTTATCTCTGATATATACGTGGAGGTGGCAAATCATCCAACAACAAACTTCTATAACCGTCAGCAATAATATAGAGTAAGAACATTTGCAAATGTTTGGTGAAAGTTTTGCACGCATGATCGAAAGGTTGAGAGCAAACTGTTGTCATGCCGATGAGTAACTGTAATCCTGCGACCTCCAAGCTGTTATTGTAGATTCCAGTGGAGTGAGGTAAGTGAAGGCGATTGGCTCCATCGCCGTAAACCATTACAAATATTAACATGAGGTTTAAATTTGGGGCAAATGAGCTTGGGTATGTTTGCTATGATGGGTACTTTAATGGTTATTTTACTCGTCACGTCCTGCGCTGTGTTTCATTCTTAAACGTTTTTCCCTCCAGATAGATAGAAAGAAATGTTAAGATCAGCCATTCGTGGTTTCCCGTCTGTCGTTAGCTTAGTTTAGCAAGTTAGCCACAAGTTGCAAACTCGGCTTCGTTGAATAGGAAGCTTTGACTCACTTTGTTTTAATTCATGATTGCTGGCCAATCAGAGAAGAGGATTCACCCAGACCATGGCATAAAGGACTGCAAATGAGTCACGGCATGTAAACTCAGAGTATTTTTTACACATAAGTACTTTAACTTGAGTAAAGGTCTTGCTCCTTCCTCCGTCACTGACTGCCAACATCCAAAAAATAAAAAAAATCAATAAAAGTCAAATCACCATGTCAGTGATTAGGACTCATATCTCGGCCAGCTTGAGAATTCATAAATCATTTCATGCCACCGTGGTGAGTCATTGTTGGTATCTGTGTCGTTCAGGCAGAGCAGCTGACAGACCTACATTGCCGTCCTCAGGCCTGACTGCCAGCTAAAGAAAAAATAAATAAATAAATTAAAAAAAAACTGGAGTTTTCATTCCACTGCCTCAGATGTTCTAATTAAGAATGCCAGATTAGATATGCTCCATGAAGAGTCGCTTCCCTCTGTTGTGTCCAAATCATCTGCTCGCGAGCGCTCCATGGCAGATCGACAGAAACACCAGCAGAGCCTGTAACGGCTGCGGCGGACGGCGGCGGACGGCGGACGGCGGTGCCACGGCGGCGGCGGCGGCAGACGTTGAAACTGTCTGACGCCTGCAGCCGCAGCGCGGCACGCGTGACGGAGGCAGCGCGCATAAAGCCGCTCCGGGGTTCCAAAATAGTATCATAAATATGCAGTGTCGCACAGCACAGCGCAGTGGTAAAAATTTTAACGGAGGTCCCCCGGAGGTCAGCGGGGGGCAGCGCGGGGAAATTGAGGGAATTCTCTGCAGCCTCCGTCTGTTCCTGCGTTCACATTTAAGCTGTCCGATTCGATGCCGTCACCACGCCATCTCGTCGTGCTTCTCTTTGTCTGAGCGCGCTCACTGTCACTCTGCGTTTGTTGAGAAGGTGACGGCCTTTGGCAGGACTTTGGCAGGGCCTCTCCCGCCTCACCCCCAAACCGAAGGGAGCGGCGTCCAAACACCAGCCACAATGTGTTTTTTTTTTTTTTTTTATGAACTACTTTTGCAGATTTCTGGCCTCCCTCATGAAGAACTCGACATTAACGGCGGTATAAAAGCAGCGCGGACGCTTACGTAGACGCGGGACGATCAGTTTCGGGTGTCAGAAAGGTTGAAGTTGGCAGGAGGCTTCGCACGCCGAGACCAGCTCCCACGGCTGAACCATGTCGTTCAGGCCTGGAGTTCAGTGTGGGGGTTGACTCTGTTGCTGTGGCAACGGACCGGGCTAAAGGTAACCCTCGCGCGCCTCTCTTCAGCTAAACCCACCGACTCATAAGGAGGATCCCGAGGCTTTCCCAGGTCAGACGAGCCACATAATCTTTCCGGCCGGGCTCTTGCTCTGCCCTACTGTTTCCCAGCAGGATGTGCCGCAGCACCTCCAACGTTATGAATCCGAATCAGATAGCATTTCATCCACCCCCCCTTTCATGAAAGAGCAGCGGCTCACCCTCCCTGAGCCAGGACTCCCCGCGGGGCAAAACTCATTTTGGCTACTTGTATCCGCAGTCTCATTCTTTGTGTCACTTCCCAAAGCTGGTGACCACAGGTGAGGATTTAGAACGCGGGCTGATTGAACTGCGCGGGCATCTCCCGCCCCGCCGCTCGGCGCCGTCGCCCAGGACGCGCCGGACGACCCGCAGCTGCGAGGGAAGCGGAGGCGCGAGCTATTTTAAAAAAGTGTGCCAGTATCACTCCGAGTAAACATTCATTTAAATGCAGAGGCACATTCCCGCAATATTTATTTATTTTTTTTTTTAATATTCATCTCTGGCAGAAACTGAACATCAAAACCCCAAATGCATTGAGACGTCCAGGCTCAGGCGCGCTCCACTCATTCTCTGTGTTGTTCTGCCAAATCATCAAACAATAAAACTGCCAGCTTGTTGGCTAACTAATCCTCCTCTGGATGGGATTAGACGCCGTCGCAGTTAGAGGGGCGGCAACGTAACTTTTTTACTGGCTCGCGTCGGCAATTTTTGCCCGGTTGCATCTGCCGTGATAGTAATTATTATCGCGCCCGCGGCCGAGTTTGCGCCGTCCTCATCGGGCACGCGAGATCGTCCGGTGGACTGAGGCGGCCACAAACTCTCAGGTGTGACCCAGTTGTGAGTTTGCCGCGCCGCTGTTATCCGTTAGCTTGGCGGGAGGAGGGTTTGATGCATGGGCGCTTCCTTGCGCGACGGCGACACGTAAATGGAGGGCACCGTCCCAGAGTTCCGGAGACGGATCGCGCCGGCGCCGCCCCGTCTACCCGAACCCATTTAACACCATTTACCGAAAGCGCTAACTTTCACGCTGCTGAGACGAGCTACTCTTAAGTAACCCTGAAAGAGTCTGATGCCACCCCCCCCCCCCGATCGTGTCACGGAAGGAGGACGCTCGAATGATCAGCGGTGTGGTCGTGGCCATTAGGCGGTAGTCAGCAATTAACCAGTTGGCTTCCCAAGTCAACAGGTGACGAAAGTGTGAAGCGGGGAGTGTTGCCATGGTGACCCGCGGCTCCATAATGGCGGAGCGCTGGTTTCGTTCAAATGGATAAACTAACACCTTTAATTGCCCGCCTCCCACTGATGAGTGCGGAGGCCAAAGAATGAAGGTGAAGAACATGATCTAGAGGAACTCATTATATTACGATTTTGTAATTTAAGAGAAACGCTTCAGACATTATTAGTCTTTGCAGACCATATTTTAATGATGAGGGTTTTTTCACCTTATAATTGAGGTGGTCTGGTCAAAAGGGGGATTTAGGGATTCGCATCACCAGCTGATCCTGCCATTTGTATGACAAAATGTAGACTTAAGCCGTGATATTATTTCTGAATAATCTAACTGTGACTTCCTATTATAATTGACTTAGTATGAGTATCTCATTTTTTGTCATTCGCAAAATTTAATTTGCGGTATTCTTGTCGAATTCGGCTTCAGTGTATCAACAGTTTTTGAAACAACACACTCAGCTGCTCTAGTTTCTACTTTATTCGGGATATTAAGTGTACAAGCAATACAAAATATAACATCTAGAAGGGCTAAATGACAGATAAGAACACACATATAACAATAAAAATGAATAAATAATAAATAACATTAATGACAATTGAGAAGTTTCAAAACTGTAAAAAAAAAGATCCATAAAAGTACAATCTAAGAGAAATATTCTTTCAAAATTCTTTCAAAATTTGTTCAGAAGTGCAGAAAACCTTAAATTATCATAATTTATGATCCATTTAAACCCTTTCATATGGAGCCGCTTAATCAGACACATCCAAAGACCAAAACACAGAGAAAGCGCTGATACATATTCGACTGACATAACAGTCATGAATTAATAAACAGGTGGATGGCATTGAAATAACAGTCCCGATCTCAGTGCTTCGTGATTGGCCCGGCAGGCCGTTTGAGTGGACCACTTCACCAACATAGAAATAAAGAATATTTACCCTTATTTACCTTTACTGGGGGCTTCCTGCCTCACGGCTTCATTGCTCATTTAAAGGGACGCTGCCAATTCAACACCTCAGCTTCAATTACCAGCACCTGTAATCCACCCTGGGTAGAGCTCATCCAGTGGAGACAGTTGTGTATCGTCCTCTGTGGCCCAGCAGGAGTTTATTTGTGCATTTTTTTTGTTTTTCAGGGTCCATCCAGATAAAGCTTGTTACAAGAGATAAGCTATGTAATGCATGTTGGGTGTCTGGCCAAAGCCAATTTGCAGCCCCTGTACGTGAGTTTAAGACAATTACTCAGGTGGCATCTCTCCCGGGATCTCACCCCGGGGCCGGATGCTGCTAATGTTTAACGATAAGCTCGCGTCGCCGCGTGGGGGCATCGGGTTCGGAACACAAACGGGATTATCCGATGTGTGCGGCTGGGCGATTTCCGCCGCACCGGGGCGATCCGCCGCCTTCGCTTCCACGAGGAAATACCTTCTCTACAGCCGACTTGCACGCAGCTAAATATTTCGCCCCCTAGCATCATTACAGCGAGCACGTTGGCCGACAGTAGCATGTAATTTAGAACAGTGCTGCGCCTGGTTCCTGCAACAACAGCCTCTCTTGGAAGCCATTCACAGCGTCGCACTTGGCTGCGCGCACGAACAGAAATAGCTGTGTAAAGTTGCGAGGGGAAAAAAAGAAAAAAAAGAAAAGAGTTGTTTACCGCCTCACACCACCATGCGAGTGTTTTGACTAAATAGAGGGAAAGCTGATCCTTCCCGATTCACTATGATGCGTCTTTAATGAGCCGCCGGGAATCGGCGCCGCGTCCGCGTCAGAGGAGCGCCGTCCAGTCAGGAGCGCAGCGCGGAAATCGGTCGGCGCGGCAGCAGACGCGCGGCGCCGCGGATCCGCGAGAGGCAGGACGCCGCCGACGCTTTGTATCCCCGGCTTCCTCTGAGCGCGTCATTAGTCTTGTTGGCGCTTCGAGTGATCCCGGTGTTTCGAGTGATCCCGGAGCTTTTTTGTCCCATCAATTTCTCAAAAGTGACCCAAACTTCAACGGTTGGAAAATCGCGTTTCATCACCCAACTGTCGCCAGAGATAATGCCAACTCTGGAAATATGCTGCGTGCCGTTAATGGATCTGGGTTATGAGGAAGAAAGAAAGGGGTCCATGGGAAATTGCTCGAGGTCTTGTCTTTCTGCGACAAGCAGAGGCCGGTGGAGGGGCCACAGGTCGCAGGGCTCTGGCAGGGCTCTGGAAGTGACATTTGCAGGTTGCTGCTGAGCAGCTAATGAGCTAACTGGCCTGCAACCTCATTTCGACCATATTTCTTTGGTTAAGACACGCACACACACACACACACACACAACTGAGGCTCACATGGATGTGAATTTCCTCCACCGTCAGCAGATGATGAAATCAAATTTAAGAGCGCTGCCAATGTTTGGTGGGCGCGGGGTGCCGCTTCTTTTTTTTTTTTTTAACGCTGTTGATTCTTTGATATTTAGGTGGTTTTGCGTTAAATCTTCCAAACATCCCATGCAAGTGTGCTCTTAGAATACAACATTAAGTCACCAACACCTCATAGCAGCACTGTTTCTGCTGAACATGCTGAAAAACGGGAATCTTTTTTTTTTTTCCCTGCATAAAACAGTTGGAACATCGACTATGTGTTTGATACACAGCGGTATTCCCCTATATTCCCCACCTACTCTCATTTAATGGCCCCACAGCCCTTTTCTCCTGACCACATAACAGTGAAACACACACACACACACACAAAAAAATCCATCTGATCTGCATACCATTACCCTACAATTTGAACTTTTCTTTTCTTTTCTTTTTTTTATCCCACTTTGGAAAACCTCTCTGGGCTGTCTTGGTGTCACCTTTATTGCTTTTCACTTGTTTTGTAAGTGGACACGTTATTTCACAATTCTATGTGACTACCAAACGATTTGCATGTTGAATCACAGTTTTGCTTTTGAAATCGTGCTCAACTCAGAAAAACGCCGTGGCCGCTTAATTCGCCGACCACAGACGAACCCCAACAAAGAGTTTGCGCTCATGGAAGGCTCTTCAGATGGAAAGAGCATTTCCACTTCCTTCCATCCCAAAAACTGAAGCCAAAAACTCCTGGATATGGTGGCCGCCAGCTTGCACTGTGAGCCATGTCACACCACATCAATTAACCAAATTCGACTCTTGAATGCACATCGGGGTAATAAGGACTTCCTCAAACGACAGCGATCATCTTTGGGGATTTTTTTTTTTTCTGATGTGTACTTTTATTTTTCTCCAGTTGGTGCCACCTGCTAACATGGACTTACCACGACCCACCCTGCAGCCAGCCACCAGGTCGCGATTCAGATGCGCTGGCTCTGGAGGTGCTACGCTGCCCGTCTTTATTTGCAGCCTATGCAGACCGGCCACCTACTCATGCACTCTAACGCTGGTTGAAGCGGTGCCACTGGAGTAGCTATGCGGGCAGGAGAAAATTGGAAGGCAGATGACGTCAGCTTGTAGACAGAAAGTCCTTATAAGGAGGCAGGTCGGGGGAGATGAATGAGTCACTCAAACTCTGTTTTCTTGTTTTCTGTTGCCAAGACAGGCATTTCAACAATCACGATTGTTCTCTTGCTTTAATGAGAGTGCATATTTGAACCCAAACCATGATTTTCCCCCAACTTTACCCAAGTGTTTTGTTTTTTTATGTGTGTGTGTGTGTGTGCGCGCGCGCTACTGGCATGTACGTTTGGGTTGGAGGTCTGATTGCAACGAGAGCTGAGAGATTTCACTCTTCCCTCTGTCATAAACATCGACATAGTTTGTGTATAAACTCCCCATGGTGGCTGGCTGTATTATCACTAATGAAACCTGCCCCTCCCTTGTTAGTGGATGAGAGTTGGGCCATATTAAAAAATAATAATTTTTCAATGTATCTTGCTAAAAACTAGTTATTTTATAGATCTATATATATAAAAAAAAGAGGGGTGTGGCTTCATAATTGACAGCAGCTCTGACTGCATTGCCTGTCCAGAATATTCCGGCTTCGCTTTAGCCCAGTGGGATGAAGAGGCGGCGTTTTGTCCAGATTATCGACATCATACGATTAATGAATCCTGGAGCAGCCAGGTTCTGTTTTTTTTTTTTTTTTGTTTTGTTTTTTAATCAAGACAATGAAAAATAAAGGTTACACAGGAAAGCATGCAATCGTCCATCAAAGCCCCCCTGTGGTCACAGAGGCCAATCAGCAGAGAGGGGACTGCTCATTGATATGCCAGTATAGTACCAAAGAGTCTCTGAAATCCCACAACCAATGAAAAGGAGCCAATTAGAGAGCAGTATAGAGGGAGAAAGGCGACTCCTGAGGCACAATGGTTAAGAGACCTTTGATATAAGCCATCCTCAGAGCAAGAGAGAAACGCCCTCAGCGCCGCTCGCTCTCCCTCTCGCCGCCTCACTTCCCTCTTTCTGCCTCTGTGTGTGTGTCTCCATCTTTTTTTAGCCTCTTTAGAAGTGGACGGTAAACAGAGGAGCCATTTTAAACATATAAACTACCCTGCCAAAACATGCGATTTAAAACACAGGGCCGCCAGAACCCCGGACACTGAAACTGCTCGTGTAACAGCCTCCACGTTTCTTGTTACAGGTTTTTGTGCCAGATGTCGGAACCTGGCTGCAGTGATTTTTCTACCCACCCGCCCACCCCCTTCGAGAGCATTAGCGAGGTGCAACGGTGATGTTGAGTGATAAGGCCTGGCTCGCAGCCTCTTGCTGGAATTGTTCCAAAGATGTTAAAAGGGTTGAGATTAGAGCTCTTGCGCAGGCGAGTCAAGTTCTTCCACACCAAAGCATTTCTTTATGACTGACTGATTTTGTTCACTGGGCCTCCGCCGTGTTTTCAATTAGCATTAAGTTCCCCATTCAGCGTGACTGAGGGCCCAACAGCCCCAGACTGAAATGAGACGAATACAAATATAAAGAGGGGGGGGGCGGGAGGGGGCTCGGTTGTTGTGAGGCTGCGTTCTGTGGCTGCTGCGGCGGCGGCGGCTGTGTTGTGTGCGATGCGAGAGTGTGTGTGGGCGGCGGGATCGTTTCTGAGGTAAAGGAGGACTGATCCAGAGTGCTCCGCGCAGCATTTCCAGAGGGTGTTTCTCTCTCCAATTTCAAGAATTTGAGATGGTCAGTGGAGTTCACACTTCACTGCTTTTGTCTTCATATTCGCAGCACAGGGGTCTTTGTTTGAGGGCAGGAAATTGATGCAGGCAGCTTATAGCTACCCAGAGCACCGGAGCCCTGCCATCATGCGGGGCGAGGCGCTCCAGCCGTGGATTGTGTCAGGATGCTCCATCTACTATCTTGAGGTGGATCCGCCACGCTCTCGTTAACTGTCCAATGATTGCTCTTTATTATAATAACGGGAATGTGCTAATTTATGCATGAAATGGTGCAAAACACATGGTATGAAAATCAAGTTAAGGCGCTCGAAATCCCGAATGTCGTCATCGTCGGCAGTGAAATTACTCCTCGTTTCATGCGGAAATGACTTCAAGCGCCGCGAGGTATGGCACAGGTATTTGCCCCCTGTGTTTTGTGTCTCTTTTTGTATCCTGGTTGTGTGATGTGATCCCCCGAATCTCAAGGTTCTACGGAGCACTTCACATCCCGAAAGGTGATGTATTTTCTGTCTGCTGTACAGAGAATGATAATAAGCTTAAGCATACAAGATTAAAAAAAAAAAAATGCGTACTTGGATCAGATTTTGGGATATCAGGGTCCCTGCAGATTGTGTTGTTTAATCAAATCATGCACCTTGTCTTCACCACATTTGGGACTCCTGCGCTCTTGCAGGATTCCGGTTTGGTTCTTGTTGCTGTAGCCCATCTGCTCCACAGACGAGCCTCTGCAGACCTCCGCGGTAACGGTGGTTCATTGAGTAACTGTTGTCTTTCTATCAGCTGGAACCAGTCTGGCTGTTTTTCTCTGACCTCTGACCTCTGGCATCAACAAGGCATCTTCTCCCAGAGAAACTCACCATCACGTTTTTTTTCTGTAAGCCCTAGAGATGGTTGTTAGTGAGAACCCCAGTAGATCAGCAGCTGCTGTCTGGCACCAACAACTATGACACCTTCAAAGCCACTTAAACCACCTCTCTTCCTCATTCCGATTCCCGGTTTGAATTTCGGCAGATCCACCTTGACCGAGTCCACATGCCTAAATGCACGGAGTCGCTGCCACGCGATCGCTCGATCAGATATTTGCCTTAACGAGCCCTTGAACAGGTGGACCTGATAAAGTGGCCGGTGAGTGCACACAGAGTATGTGCACATTTGAGGCTCTTGTCTTGCTCTTATGCCGTCGAGGGCCGCAGGCCTCCCCCCTGTTCAGAATCTTCGTTAAAAGACTGAGTTGTTTAATTTTAGCTCCCTTTTTTTTTTCTCCAACAACTGCAGCCGGCTTCAGCTGCTGGTCAGTTGTTTTCCACATGTCTCTCACAACATCCTCAGATCTTCTATTTTCTTCCTGAATGGCTTTCCCTTTTTTTTTTTCATAGTTATTTAATTTCTCTCTTTCAAGTCTCAGAATGAGATTTATGGCTTTGTCAATGCTCTGTTATTCGGAATATCTGTAATAACTCCCCCTGTCTCTGCCTCATCCTCCCTTAATGGATTTCTCCCGGGCCTCTGTCTTTCTTAACAGTCTCTCCTCATCCTCTTTATGGACTCGCCGCCTCCGTCCTTGCTTCTTCCTCACTGGCAAGGTCGTTCTCCTCTTTAATACCTCTTAATGACCTGGACTCTGAGCTGAAACTGTCTTTCCTTTTGGTAAAAAGAAGTTTCGCCGGCACCGGTACTCGGCGCGTACGCCATCACGCCATCTGTGCGCACTCAGTACCTTTACAGTCAGTTCACTCTTAAGTCAGGCAACACACACGCGCGCGCACACACACGGACACACGCAGCCAGCAATGGGGATTAGCGATCCATAATTTATTGTCTGCCTTACTCCCGCCTTGAACTGAGCCCCTTAAACCGTCCCGACTTCTCCCTCCATCGCCGCACCTGCTCAACCAACCAACTAACGAACATGGACGATGGGGAGCATTCAATTAGCGCTTTCCTACCTCGGCTGTCTTCCAGGCCTCATCCACACACACACGCACGCACGCACGCACTCGCACACCGATAATGGAGGATGCCATGCGAGGTGCCTACCTGCTCATGAGGCGCGATCCATCAAACGATCCAATCGATAGACGTCCACTCGACCGGCCGACCGCCGCCACGCCACCGCCGCGGGGTTTTTGACTTTGAAAAAAAAAACTTTCTCAAAACCTCAAAGCCCGTTTTATTTATGTGCATGACATCATCCCCAGCGTCTCGCGGACGGGGCAAGGACTCCGCGGCAGTCCGCCGGTGATGTCAGCCAATAATGCTGCAGCGGCCGTCCTGATGTGGCTGTTTTGTTTTTTCGCTCGGGAAATTATTTGAAGCCTTAATGGCTTGTGATGCATTAAGCGTTGTCTTGTATTATTAGAATGATGTCAGTCCTGCCGGGTTCTATTAATAATATGGATAAATCCAAGAAGCAAATAAATCAGGCCAGACAGGGATCACTGGAGGGAGCTGGTCCACACCGTTCCTTCAGTGCGAACAGACAGATTAGTTGTACCTATAACAGTGACTAGCAACATCTGCACTGACCGCAACTCGGTGATGCATGTTGTTCCTGGGTGAAGTTTCTGTGCTGGATTTACTGAGAAAACACGACTAATAACCTGATCAGTTCCGTTGCTACAAGGAAAAGTGGTGGGAGGAGGCTTGAGCTGACTTTTGTGAGGTTTACCCTCCTTGACATCCCTGGACTCACAACTTAAAAGACTCCCAGACCTTAATAAGGATTCTGCATCAGCAGTGAAAAACCCCTAAGCCCCATCAGTCCTGCTCTCCTTCCCTATGCCCTCCCTGTGAGAGAACCGGCACAGTCTATATTAAGCATCAGAATGAATTGACAGAGTATCTTTCTATTAATACCTGAGAGGCTGTCGGCGAGCATCTATAATTGATACAACTGCTGCTTGTGTTGCTTTTGAGAGTCGGCTGTGCTCAGATCGGTGTTTTCTTCGGGTCAGACACTGTTGTACTCAGAGCGGGAGGAAACATGTTGTTCAGGGAGCGCTCAATCTTCTCCGCTTCAGATTATATAACCTTAATCTGTCTTTGCATTGGCCTGCGTGCGTGTGTTGCCCTCCAGGAAGAGGCTCTTCCTCAGACGACCTGTGATTCCATCTCCCTCCATCTCTCTCGCTGTGTGTTTGTCATCACTCTTCTCGGCGTCCCTCCTCTTTTCTTTTTCTTCCCCCCCTCCCCTCCTCAAACATTCCCCTCCGTGCAGATCCGTCCCCTCTTCCACCGCCCTCCTCTTTACTCTCCCAACCTCCCTCTGCTCCAGCCGCGCTCAGCTGGTCACGTCGCGTCGCGTCGTCGCCATGCTGCTGTTGCAACCTCCGGAGATGCAGTCCAGAGTTCTTTGGGAAACCTACTTATACCGCGTCCTTTCACCGATCTGAGGAATTATGTCTGCGTGTTGCATATGTCTGCAGAGCAGGAGAGCCAGCAGGCCTGGCTCCTTAGCACGCTGAGGGTTTGCTCAGCGCGCACACAAGCAGAAATGTAAAACTATATATATATATATGTATATATATATATGTTTGTCTTTCACTGCAAGAGTAACATTTCTACTAAAACATGAGAAAACCATACGGGCGGCCTGGGATGTGTTGCACGTTCCTCTGTAATGCCACATTTTACGGCCGTCGTGAACCAGATGTTGGAGGTTGCGTGCTCCCAAGGTTCTCCAGGTTTTAATCGTTGCAACTTTTTGAACCAAAGTTGACAATCAAAGGTGAAAAAAAAACGAAAAACATGACACTCCAGTGCATAAATCTCTACCTCATCTCCAAGTCCAGCTGAAGCCCTCGTTTATTGGTCTCATGACACCACTTCGTCTCCCTAACCTTCACCGTGTTTTCTTTTTTATCGCTCCCGAGTGTAATTAGACGTTGTAGTAGTCAAGATCACGTTGTTAGTTTTGGTTGATTTGTTTCCTGGCAGCAGCGGCGGCAGCCTCAGCACGCCGACCAGTCCAGGAGCCTCTCATGACCTGTTGGTCAGGTATCCGAGCACCCCATTCGTCACGCAGGTAGATTGGTCTGTCTGCTGCTGGACTTTTGAAGCCTTGAATCCGTCTTTTTGGTGGCGCCATGTTTGTTTTTCGCAACTGGGGGTGACCATATTTGGACGAGGGGGTGGGGCTTGAGAGGAGCGCCTCTAACTTCTGTCATTTATAAGGTAGCCCCGCCTCTGCCATCGTGACGAATCAGTGGGATCATAATTTACAAGTTGAACGTCAAGCTGCGTTTAAGAGGATCCGAAACAAGTAACTGAGAGATGATGAACGTCTTTACATACAGTGAGCTGTGGGGGGGCTTGAAGACACCGGATTCCATCACAGAATCGTTTTCCCCAAGTTGTCATTCCAAAGCTACAGTCACAGCTGGCTGAAAGCGTGGCAGCTGTTTGTGGCAGCTGCCACTGCGCCGCCGCAGTTTGCGTCTGCTCCCGGTGACCTGCCACAGGTTCCGCCGCTGTTTGTGGCAGCTGCCACTGTTTTCCAACCTGAAAACGTGACCCACATGATCATGCAGATCCGCGCCGCCGTGTTTTTTTTTAATTATTTATTGCTTATTCCTTTCCTGTTTTGGAGACTTTCTCTCTGTTTCTCTATTGAACTGACTCTGCGGGCTAATTTGTGCTGCCTGTTTTTATTTATTTTTTATTTTTTTTTAAACCTTATTGGCTTATGTGTTCTTAATGCTTTGCCAAACCCAACTCAGATATCAGGAAAAAAGGCCAAGCTCTGCACACTGTCTTGCCGCTGTAATGTCCTTTCAAATCACATGCCTGCAGCTGCAGCTGTTTGAGGCAGCTGCCATAACACCATCCACAGCTGCCAGTCGAGAGCACATCACAGATAGAGCCCAGACGGCAAACATGCACTGTGACCTGCCAATGACCTGCCACTGCCACCTCCAACGGTAGGAACCTTCTACCCGGCGCGTTCGCTCGGCTCACATGTAACAAGACCGAGAGTCGGGTCACAGTAATGAAGACGATACTCAGCTGTTCCCTTTTTATTTTTTTTACTAACCACTTCTTGAAATATCCCAACATATATACGTAGAATCAAATGTAAAGAAGGTGTTTCGGGTAAAATTATGTTGCTGGCGTCATCCACAATTATTGTTAGCAGAATTGCATCAGTTATCCTCAAAGGTTTGCTTTTTTTTTTTCCTATCGTTAATGAGTTCGGATTGCCCGCTTTTCCGTGCCCCCTAAATATGTGTTTAATTCATATATCAAGTTTGCATTCAGCCCGTGAGCATTCATGATGCATGCGGTGAGTCAAACAGAACAATAGCAGCGATATAAAGGGAAAAAGCACTCTGATTTGTTCGAGATAGGGGGGGAAAAAAAATGTGAGGCTCCGCAATGCCTTAATGTGATTTATGAATTTCTAAGCGATTAGGATAATCAGTTACATGGTTGAGGTGAAAACGCATCAGCACGTTCACATTTAATAATGAGGAAAAGCGCAGCAGACCTCCTTGCAACCAGCCACACACACACACACACACACACACTAGCATCATCGCCGTTCCAGCGGCGGCGTAGCCCCGCGTCAGTGACCGCGAGTGCAGACCCGCCCTCTCCTCTTCACGCCGGCGGCGGCGGCGGCGCGGGGAACGTTTAAGCAGCGCTGATTAAATATTGAGCGGAGTTTGATTGGAGATTTAGGTTTCGCTTCTATCGCTTTACAATCAAGAGGCGCTTATGTGATGAATGCGGTTGCGCGCCAGCACAAGAACACTGATGGCTGCAACGTTTTCCGATGGGGCGCTGATTAAATGTTATTCAACCTCACCTACCCGCACGCCGTCTCCCGTCTCTTTTGTTTCCAGTGGAAAGTAAACGCCTTACAGACCCCGTTTGTTCATCTGCTTTGGCTATTAGCGAGCCTCCCGGTTCCTGAACCGCCGGACGAGTTCAACACCCTCTTGATGTTACTCGGCTTGACAAACTCGAACAACCGCAGACGTGGATTAGCGGGTGTCACGAAGGCGGGCTGGCGATTTTGTACCGGGTTTTCTCAGTCGAGAAAATGCTCGCACGAGAGGGGGCAGATTTTTGCGTGAGACAGCGATAGACGCATACGTCGCTCGGTGAGAACAGACCTCCCCAAATATTAGGAACATGAATCCATAAAATAGAATAAAAGAAACCTGGTTGCTATGGGAAGGAAAACTCAGACTGTGTGAATGTGTAAGTTAATAAGCGTATCAATAGAAAAAAAATCCCGGCCGCATCATTCATCAATAACTGTCAGAACTGAGATGTGAGTGAATCCTTCGGACAGTCACGTAAGCATGTGGAAACACATACAGTTTATGTCTAATCTAAAATGGAATCTGTTTGCACGTTTGTGATATTTCGTTTGGCCCATTTTTGGCCGATATTCGAACCTTAAATTGCGTCCGTAGGTATTATTCGAAAAGGTTAAATATAAATGCTCTTGTGAAGGTACTGATGACGTCTGTCGTCTTTAGGCTTGATCCAGACACGGATGGAGGCTGCGATGGAAAGATTTGCAAGTAACTACTCAGGTTTGAATATAAATTCACGACAGGGGCTATTTGATATTTCTACAGTAGGATCTGGAGGAAGCAGACCTCATATGAAAATACAAATATACAATTAAAGAAGGAATCAAATAGCTAACATGTCTCTGAATAACTCCGGGGAGCATCAGTAATGGTCAGCAGGATATCCTCCCGCCAAGGTTCAGGAGATCTTCCAGGATGGCGTCGTACAAGGGAGCTGATCGGTCACTCGGCGGTGTTTTTTTTGATCCCATGATCATATTCTGCCCCGGAGCAGGTTAGGCCCGCAGCATCCGTTGCCATGGTGACACCCCCCCCCCCGCTGAAAGGTGAACCGGCTTAACAGTATGGACTGAACCCTGACGATACCTCGCTGAATCCTGCCCCGCGGCACAGTGGAGGGACGGAACCCCACAGGAGCCTCCCGGTGCATTAGCCTCACCGAAGGACTTCAAACCGGGAACCTGAGGAGGCCTGAGTGTTTCCCAGAGTCACACACCGGCAAAAACGCAGCCCTTGGATTTTACGAGAGATGCTGGCCGGCTGAGATCAGCCCGGAGAGCAGCGGGTGCGTATACGACCGCCGGTGACAACGGCGACGCCGCAGCTCCGGCCGGTCGAGCAGCCGCGGCTTGTCTGCTTTTTTTTTCCCCCGCGATTCCAACCCAACACCGGCTTCGGAGCTACGACAGCAGGCGAAGCCCATCTCCACCGAGGGGTCTCATTTGCTTATGTAGGTCATGGACGCATCAGTGCAAAATTGAGACCAAATTATTCATAATATAAACTCGGCGTGGCTGCCTTAAATAGACCTGGATGTTCTGCTAAGGTAATTGGGAACTTTTAATACGACGCTGCCGAGTCTAAGCGGAGTGTCCTCATTGTCGGTATCGTGGCTGCGCGGAACTTTGCACTCCAACGTTCACTCACCGCGTCTTCAGCTCAACTTCCAACAACGCTGTTGCATGTTTTCCTCCATATTTTGCAGTGTGATATGACATGAAAAAAAAACATATATTTTAGTGCATTTCAGCGCTTTAATTTGGGGTTTGGTTGGGTTGAGGTTAAAGTACACACACTCTGCCATGGATGCGGACGCGCCACACACGCTTGACTGCATGTGTGTCAGTATGACGCGCCAGCGGCTGTGACGC
>CAAKHG010050504.1:23296-43970 GCA_901007715.1 Dactylopterus volitans
GTCGTGGGTGCAAGAATGTGCCTCCAGATCAACAGCCAATCAGAGGACAGAGCACGGTTTGAAGAACGTAATTGCATTAGCTATTTCTGGATGCATACAAACACACACACACACACACACACACACACACACACACACACACACACACACACACACAGATTTATCATTTTTGGTTTACAACAGCATGCCACTGGGGGAGTGCTGCTGCCTTGGCGGAGGTTTGGGTTGCCCACGTGCTTCTAATTTCGATATAAACAATGACGTCGTCGGAGGGGGCGGGGAGAGTGATGTCACTGCCAGTATTTGGTAGAGCACTACATAACACCATAGAGCACCACCGTAACCCGTGACTAATCACTGGTCCTCGCGCAGCTTCAAACGCCGAGTGAATAAGAGTGACCTTGTGGTAGCTGCATTATATTTTATTGAAGGTGCTAAATATTCCTACGCCTCATTACTAGCGCACAAGCATAAACCTCGCATGACATTTCCTATAATATCATGTACTGTTTTAGTTGCAACCCTGCAGAGTTATACAGCTCGATGGCCACTGGTATTACGGTATATTGCATGTATACCGAGTGTCCTTCGGTGAACTGTGCGCGTCGCGAGAAAATGCGGTGGGGTTCTAAGGTGTGCTTATCGGGAACATCCAGTAACAGGACAAACCCGCTTCGTCATGAACATATCACATCATATCACATCAAGTGGGGTGATATAAAATGCCGGTCCTGTTCCAGTCTGTTAAGCTTATCGAAATGAACCCCTTCGAATCCACAAGTCGTGGTTCCAGTCTCATCTATACTGGGCCAGAACAGTAGGAGAGACCTTCTGAGGCGTTCTGCGGTGGCCCTCGGTGGTTGCCGTGGCTCCCAGAGTACCAAACCTTTTCCTCAGCATCCTCCTCTCCGACATCTCCACCAGAGATCCAGTTCTACCTCCCCCCCCACATGACAGAACCGACTTTCCTGATGGGCTTCTCGAGTCTGCAGCCTCGCTCTGCAGACATTGTTTTTAGTTCATTCCAACTTAATGTCAATGTGGACTTCCTGGTTGCATCCCTCCCATGATGCTGTGCGGGTTTGGGTTCCTCTGCTTCCTAAGATTTACCACCAACTCCTTTGTCTTTGAGATGTTGAGTTGCAGGTGGTTCAGTTCACACAGGAGACCCTGCCTTCCTCATTATTATTCCCGACATGTTGTCCTGGGGTCTTCTGTTGTCCTTGTGCCATGATGGAGGCCAAAAGCTCTCACAGAACAATTCACAGAACAATTTGTTCACTCGAGGGCTTTCCAGTGATGCCACAAGATTGCCATTGCTAAGGAACAGGACACAGGTCGTTTCTGAAGAACTTTGCCAATTTTTGAAAAGGTTAAGATAAGAAAATCATTAATTTTTTTTTATGTAAAAATCAATCGGAAGAGTTTCTGGGTTGATGCAATGTGAAATTACTCAGTATTTCACATATATAGTATATTTGTTTTAGTAAAACCGTGTTAAAAATGACGTATGAAATTTGATACAGCAGGTAAACAAGGTCATGTAACTGTAAATCAGTCAATCGTCATCTCATTGTATCTCGTGCATTATACATAGCATCAAGCAACATGCAGGTTTTTTTTTTAATTTTCAAGCAAACTAATTCAATGTTTAAATTACATAATTTGGTACATTTAAAGCAAAAAAATAGATGTGCAATTTGCTGTATGACGATTGATGACTAGGGTGTTGCGATGGCACGATTCCTAATAGCTTCCTTTTGCTTACTGATTTTCACAAAAAACTGGCCAAGATTTATCATTGCTGCATTGTAGCAGCACTTTTTATGTTTGGAATTCTCAATTTGTTGGATTTGTTTGTGTTTTATTGTGTTTTTGTGACCCGTTGTATCAAATATGCTACAAAAAAATCGAGATCAAATTTTTCTCGTTGCTTTGTTTGTTTCAAAGAATTGGAATTTTCTGTCAATTATTTAATGGTTTGGGCTTTACAGGGTTAAAGAACAGATTTAACTTCTCCAGGTCTTCATAACTACCAAGTCACTTGGAAAAAAATGAAATGTTCAGGCTGTGGAGGACAGCGAGACTGATCCATGGGAAGGAAAAGACAAACCAATTTGTAATTATGGACTTAGAATTAATCCCTCGTGTTGATTATCGAGGCTCAGCAGACAAACACTAGAAACATCTCTAAACTCACAAAAGGGGGCAGATTCCGATTTTTTTTTCTTTTCCTTTTTTTTTTCCTTTTTAAATCTCAGCTTCGTTAGATAATTCGGAGCATTGAAACAGAAACCTCGGTGTAGTGCCGAAGAGGAGCTTCGTTGCACAGTGCATGACAGCGTCACCCTCAGGCCACCATGGAGTTTACAAACCTCGAATCGAAGCACTGTGAGAGCCAGATCTGCGAGTATGGACCTGTTCTTTCGGGCTAACCCGCTCGATGGCCTGCAGTCCCTCATGTTTCCGTTTTTCTCATATTTTGAGTATTGACCGAGATTGTTTGCAGTGAGGTTTCATCTTCCGTTACTGTTACGCTTCCTCGTGTTTTATTCATAACATCCGTCTGTGCACTCCTGCTTCCATGCAAGTTAACGTCGATGTTGCTTAGCGTGAATGTGCCATATATAATTATGAATGGATGAATGTGCTATCGGGCTAGAATTGCCTTTGTCTTGGCTTGCCAGTCCGACCGTGGCAGGCTGCCCCCTCGCGCCCCAACGAACGGCCCCTCGCTTCCCTGCCCTGGTTGTAAATAGCATGTGGGACAGCTGCACATTACAGGTGCTAAAGGGAGGCAGGGCAGTCAGGTCTCCGACGCTGGCCACCATGCCACAATAGGAACATATAATGGCATCCATTATTGAGCGCAATATTCTCTTTGCCGTCACTCAGAGAAGATGTGCTGTGACAGTAGTTCTCCGATTCAGAGCTGCTAAAACAACCTCCCCCTGCTCCTCCAGCGCTCCAGTTCAAAAGATTATGTTGTCAGAAGGTCCCATATCTACACGTCTTCGGCGGTCGGCTCTGAATGCAACTGACTGTTTGCACTTCATAACCAGTTGTACTACCAAACCCCCGCACACCCAGCTTTGTCATCAAGGAAGTAGTCTGACTTTGTCGCCACTTTTGTATCAGTCGCGCACGCTCAGCAGTAACAAGGGTGGCTGAAAAGAGAAACTAATATTGGAGCTTATTTCCAGGAGGCTCAGATATAACTGTTATGTGCCGCATACGCCGCCATCTGGACGAGAGAATGTGCACATCGGTGTGGAAATTCTGATCCAGGTGTTTGAATGTAGATTGTAATCATACCTCCCACACGTGTGACTTTTAAGCTCTGTTTGCCCTGTTGGTACAGAGCACAACACATTTTTTTGGCATTTCCTCTGGCAAAATTTGTGGATGGTACCAAAGATGCCATTACGTTCCAATTTTGGTAACCCCTCCGTTGGGGTACCTCGTAGCGGTGTCGGTATCTACACGTGTACACGGATAGCAAACCATAACCGTTTAGAAAAAAATAACCGTGTACACGACACGTCGTTCTTTTTCCCTCCTCCTCGTTCATTTCTCACAGACAATAAAGTATTAAGGCGTCTAAATGCCACCTGAAAGCTAGAGATGATAATATTAGCTTAACAATAAATGTTCTCAAGGGTGCAGTTATCCTCATTCCTAATAGATACACGGGGCTCATTACGTTGCACAAACAAGGGATCGTGACTTTAACTTGACAGTGGTGGCGAAGGTGTTTAGTAAGAAGCGGAGCAATCTGTGGCAGTTTTTGTTTTGTTTTTTTGCAAAAAATGGAGCTACAGTTCAGTGTACACTTTGTCAGACCAAGTTGGTTCATTTCAGCAGCGCCGGATAAAGCACCTGCGATGGAGACACCCGAACAAGCTGCAGGCAGAGACTGCTGCTGACAACGCTGTTAGCGGTTCGCAGCCTAGCATAAAAAACTATCCAGCGAACAAACGCGACAACCGAGTGGAGCAGTCAACAACTTAATAGCTGAAATGGGGGCCCTCGACATGCAGCTGTGTTAATTGTTAAAGACGAGGTATTTTTTAAAGCTAATGAAACATCTAGAGTCAGGCTACGAAGTTCCCTGCAGAGCGACAGTTAGCTCGAGGGCGTCAAAGCTCTACCAAGACTTACTTACTCAGGAGAATGATATGTGCACTCTTAGCGCTTTGATCAATAAATGTTTGTTAACTACCTGAACGGCTTTGAATTAAGGGGAATGAGGTCTACGACTCGGGAGACGGTGCCCTCTATTGGTTATACAGCGCAACTGCGGTCAAAATTCATAAACAACGTGTACACACTATTTTACAGCCCCATGTACAGGTGTAGAAATTTTTGTAAACGTTGACATCCCTAGTACCTAGCACTACATCACTTGCCCAAAGGGCGGGGCTAGACTCGCTGCCGTCGCTGATTGGCCACAAAGGTCGAGACACGATGGTGAGAATAAATCACAAACATAAAGTCGCCATGTTTGAATATGTGATGGATTTTCACAAGCGGGGATTCCAGACAGCGCTCAATGCTGAGCGGAGAGAGGAGATACAGCGGGAGCTGGACGGAGCAGAGAGGAACCCGGAGCTCGTCTCCTATTTCCCGCCCGTCTCTCAGAGAGTCTGCGGAGGGCTTCCGAGTTCAAAGACCACAACAGCCAGGGTGGTGTGGACAGAAAGATGTGGAGGTGAGACACAACTTTTCCTTAAGCTCTTTTTTTTCCCAGCTGTGGAAGATGTAAACCAACCCAGATCTCAAATCCCGCTCACTATTTCATCGGCGCCGTCTCGCCCTGGTGCTCGCCACCTCCGGAGTGCAGACGAGAGCGTCCAGACCGTCTGATACTGACACTCGCGGAGCCGTGCAGCCGGCAGAATGCCGGATGTTGCCAGGATGTGGCAGATCTGAGGAAATTGGGGAAAGCCTCGCTTGTCTCTGCCAGACATTAAGTGTGAATGCGCGGCGCCCTGCGCCCACATTCATTAAGTGATTCAATCGTTATAATTGGTTGTAGAAATTTTAGAACAGCACATGGGCATGTTTTACTGTTGTGTGTCGTCCGAGCGAAGGGCCGGGTTCCTCCTCTCGGCTGTTGCCATGACTCACTGCGAAGCAGGTTGATTTGTGCATCGGCATTCAAGGCGGTGATTTGCATCGAGTGTGAGAATGCCGGTTTGTCGAGGGCGGATGATGAGGCTCGTCCGTGCCTGCGCGCTTTTGTGTGCGCTCGCATGCATACGCTTTTAGAGGTTCAGTCACGAAAAAGGTGAGGTCTTCTGAGCAAACTTTAAGGAGCAAAGTTTAAGGAGCATTTGTGGGCAGCCAGGTGTGTGTGCCGCAAAGTTGCACCAGGAAAGTCCTTTAGTGTGCTTTCTTTGGTCCGGACCAAAATGCAATGTTTCTTTTTTGGTTTGGTGCGGTTCCTTTTCACGCTGCAATTCCCGCACGGGTCCCAGAATTTGTCAGCAAACCCACACATGCGCAAATATTGTTCAATCATTTGACAAAAACGGTTTTACGGGCGGGGTAAAGAAAAAAGTGAACAAACATGGAGATCCAGCATGCTGCACTCGCAACGAGCGCTGATAGTGATTCGTTTCATGCAGTTACGAACGTTTGCAGAACATCCGGAGCATCTGAGGTTTCTTTTTTTTTTACCTTCACGAGACCACCTCTGCGGCTGGGTCTGGGTCCGGCTGTTTGGTCCGCTCCGTTCGGTTCGACCCAAACAAGGCAGGTGTATAATACGCCCCCAGTCATGTTCTGTGGCGCGTTGGAGATGATACGCCGATCCCCGCCACTCAGGAAGGTTTCAATGACTGAATCTGACATAAAAATCAGGCCTGGACGTGCCTGAGAAACACTCCTACACTATCTTCTGCAGACTTGTGTTGCTGCGCTTCACGATATGCAAAACAGTGAGGGCTCAGTGTTCGCCGGGGCTCTGCAGTGTCTTGCGTGTCAAGGCTGTGTGACATCTGCAGCGGGAGGAGAGTGGAATCCCACATTTTTTGTCAATCACGACACGCCGCAAATACTGAGTGGGGGAATGCCTTATAATATGTGAATGATGGTTTGATAAGTGAAGGATTTTGCCAGATGATTTGATGCCTTGTCTTACAAAAACAGCTCGTCTTTTCATTTTCTGCAATGCTGCGAGAGACAATAAATGTGATTTGTACCCTGCAAAACATTTTAATTCATAACATTGAATATCAAAAGGAACTCACAAATCCAATCTCATGGCTGCGTGAGGCTGTAAGTCGGCGCCGTTTTGCTTATAACTGCATTCTAGCTCGCAGGAACTTAAAGGACGTTATCGTTCATCCAAACAGGAACATGGAATCCATCTGATCGTTCACACCAAGGTTGCAGCCAATGAAAGAAGCACGCTGCCGTGCTGGTTTAAGTTCAGCCGAATTCTCTCCGACGTGCATGCGACAGACGGGACCGGAGACATTACAGAAAGGGTTAAACCACAACCAAGCATTTTTTTAAAATATATCTGCAATGCCAGAGACGGTGGCGGGGTGGCGGGGAATCACGTCGCTGCACCGACTAGTGACCGCGCAACCCCAGGCATGTGTGGTGGAGGCAGGCGTGTGGGAAGTGAGCGTTTAAGACCTCGTTTTGTGGCGAAATCACCAAGATTTTGAACGGTTTTCATCATATTATACCGCGTATTTATCTCATGCACAAGTACCGCATGCGACCATTGTTAAGTGAAGTTACGGCGTTCATTTAATTATGGGCTTGGTCTTGTTAGGAGGACATGCCTGGGGGTGTTGCCAAGGTGGCCGCCAAACAAGGCCCAAACACCCGAAACCCAATTTGCGTGGCAACGAGGGAGATGATGGAGTTAATGAAGCATCCAGGCTGATCTGACAAAATCCAAATGGTAAATGCTTTTAGCTTTCAGGAATATTGCAGAGGATCAGCCGGTTCTACATACATATTTGGTGCGAGTTTGGCTACAGCTTAAATGACTCTAATTGTACCATAACATGACAAATTCAGGGACACCGGCCGGATGCAAATGCGTCGCCAGACTAATGCCACGCTCACAATGTGGCATGAGAGACTCACGCTAAGTGGACGCTGAGGTTTCATCTTTACTAACAGTCTGTGGTACCTGTGTCGTAGTTGGCTGGCTGGCCAGTGTATGAGTTTGTGTGTGTGTGTGTGTGTCTGTGTGTGTGTGGAGCCAAGACCTCTCTTAGGGAGCTTTCACTCCGACCTGCTTGATCCGGTTAAAACGGACCGTTCGCCCAGTTTGTTTGCTGGTGAGCTGGCGTAAAAGCTGTCAATCCGACGCCGCCGCGGACCGAGCGGCTGTCAATCGGACGACTCCGGAGCGGTTTGTTTGAGAACATCCGGACTCAATCCAGCCCAGCCGCAGGAAGCGCCGCGCTTTTCTTTTTTTTTCTGGATCAAACCGGCTCCGGCAGCCATCCGTGCTGTGCGCGCGCGCGCCATCAGTGACGATGCCACAGTTCAGCCGGGTTAATGCGCCTTCTCCCAAACTCGCCCGACATGCCTCAGTGACCCAAGTGCGCCGGCACGTCATCCGCCAGCATCAGCTGCTCCCCGCTTTCAAACCGCGCCATTCAACCACAGGGGTGAACGCAAACCGTGCGATGAGCGATGACCAGGACCGAGAACAGTCGTCCATTTTAGAGCCTCTGACCGATCCAAAAGCATTTTTTTTTCCACTCACGCGGCACACATCTTGTAAACGTGACCCTAAAAGAGGACCTCAGACCAAACCTGAGGTAACCATGGAGTAAAAATGTCCATGAGGACGACCGGAGCAAACAAGCTGCAGTTGTAAAAACACCAGAACAGAGCAGAATGAACACGATCCTCCAGCTCAAAATTCTCTTTGGTCTCATCCGGACAAGTATAGCAACTGAAAACATTTCCAAAGACATAGCAAAACAGAGCAGAGATCTCTGGGTTGTTAAACAGCGATTGCGTTCATACCCATGTGAGTACAGTCCACTATTTCATAATTAAGTCTCTGCAGTTTGTTTGATCTACTTTTGTAGATCTGCTCCCTTGATGTTGTATTCCTTGAACACCAGCGTACGTCTGGAACAACACTTTAACGGATGCTCGCAGCGCGAGTTTGAACGGCCAAAAATACATCACTCGGCGCGGATTCTCTCCTCTTTCTTCTCGCCTGTCACTTAAAGTGAGCCCGAGTCGACTCAGGTTCCCAGTCTGAATGGAGACGGAGGCCTTCTGTCGTAACTGGGCTAAATACCAGGACGGATTCATGAGCACAAGATGGTCACGTACCGATTGATAAAACAAAAGGAACAGTTAATAAAGACCAATTTGAATATGCAGCTTTTTTAGTTGAACATACCGTCATGATCCTGCCCTGGACTGTTGGTTTTTGGACTTTTCAGTTTTGTTTGTTTGGTTTTTTTTTTAGATGTCAGCCTCATATGTTTCTAGTTGTACCTCCAACCTTCGTCTAGTTGCCACTCCTGTTAATAAAACTGCTGTTTTCCATTCATCGCCGCCCAGATTGTCTCTTGGATTTATGCTTTTGACTGTTAGACTGATGATAAGCCTTCCATCCATTTCCCTCATGTTTCCTGAAAGGTTGTTTTGCTGGTTATTTTTTTTTTTATCATTTTTTTTAATTTTGTTTAAACTTTATTTAGCACAAAGTACATACAGAGCAATTCAGGGTAAAAAGGTGTAAAATGAGGAAGTAAATGCGGCAACGATGGTGGAGATAGACAGAATCGCACAAGAAAGAAAAACGAAACAACAAAAACAAACAAACAAAAAAAGCACAAGGACTAAATTCAAAAGAGCAAGGACTGGGATATGGATGAGTACAGTCTCTTGGCAACTCTGTTCATATTTACCATCTTTTTCATAGATTTAAAGTAGTTCGTAAATGAATGCAAAAATAAGGTGAAGGAGGGGGTAACTCCACTCCATTTGCAAGTGTGAATAGGATATTTACCCCAAATAATCACAAGGTTGACAGAGTATTTAGCATCCAAGTTATCCATAAAATAAATAACATCACTGTAAGTAAAAAAAAAAGGAATATTTTTAATTTATTTAAGTTTTTAAAGATAGAGAGAACCTTTGAGCCGTATTCTGGATCTCTTGGACTTTTGCCCCGCCCCGGTCTGCACCTCTGCTATGCTGACTGCCCACCTGTGCATGGACCCTGCTTCTGCTAATAGATCCTGACTCATAGACTTCCATTTTTGTTCCTGGTCTGATCCTCGCACTTGACTCATCTCTATTTTTTTTTTAAATTTTTACAGAAAACTGGCCACCGCAGCGGTTTTCTCTTTGGTTCTCTGTCTCTTCCTCGTATTCCATCCGAAGGTTAGAAGATGCACTGATTTGCATACAATAGCTGAAGACAATGATCCAACAGAAGTACCTTCTGTTGCAAAAAAAAAGTAACCAACAACAACAACAATCAGCATTATTTTGGTGGACACATTTTCAATATAATGGAATTACATTGTTCTGTTAAAGTTTTTTTTTTGCAGGGTTTTCAGATCCCTGCTTGTTTGATTTTTTCATTCAGTTATGGATTACAAAAAATGAAGTAGTGGCAGACTGCAAAGTTGCAGTGATTGAACCTTAGCAAGCAGTCTGAAGCTTCTGGAAGAGATGTTGTGGACTTCCTGAACATTTAACTGGCCACTAAACTAATGTCAGTAGCCAGTTATTGTAAGTAGACGTCACTGAGTCAATAAATATTAACAGCATTAACTAACTGGTCGGTATTTCCCAGACCCCCACAGACAACGGGGTTTCAGTTTCTCTTTTTTCTTAAACAAATATACTGTATGTACAATATCGATGAAAAATATGTTTGAATGATACTTGTGTACTAAAAACCATGTAGGTTAAGATGGCTGAACTGTGTGTGATCAAATCCTGGCAAAGCCAACAGCAAGTAAAACTATCAAGAGCCCGCAAGCACTGGTTTCTATGGCAACACAGATGTGATTATTCCAGCTGATTGGATGCCTCCCCTGCACCTCGGTTTTAACTAAATTGATCCCAAAAACGTAACCTTGATCTCCGATTAAAGGAGCGACAAAAAGAGCCCCACTGGCTGGCGGAGCAGCTCGATGCCTCACAGATTAGCTCAGCTACAAAGATTATTTTGAAACTTAAAAAAAAATAACTTTCGGAAGAAAAAAAATGATCGATTTAAAAACGGTGTTAATGACTAAAATCCCAGTGACACAATCAGAGTCGTGTTATATTGCTGCTGCAGATTCCTTAAATGCTTTAGGGAGGGAAAACATTCAATTCTGTGTTTTTAATTTGCACTTGAATTTATAAAATTGACATTTTTTTTTGTTCCTGCGCCTACAAATGAACATTGTGTGACATTGCTGGAGAAAAACTCTTTGCATCCAAGTACGACTTGTCGCGTTAGTCGCGCATAATGCTGTTTTATAAAATTTACGCTCACGAGTTAATTGCTTTTTATGAAGAGCGTGTGGTAATAAGCAGCTTGCGCCTCCAGATTGGTCGGTTTACGTCTTCGGCTTTGGCTTTCATTTTAGTAGCGCGCGCAGAAACTCATGATGTTTGAAGATCCGATCTCTATTTGATCATTTCAGAGCTGATTGACAATTTCTATCTTTTTTGGTTCCGCCGAGCTTTTTCGGCCTTCAACTTGAGGGCGACAGCGGAAAACAACAGAGAATGAAACGCATGCTGGTAATAATAGCTGCATTACATACTGTAACTATATCACCCGGAAGGTTTTTGCATAACCCTTCTGAGTGGATGCAGCCATGTCCTGTACCATGTCCCCCCCCCCGTCATAAAACTGTCCCTGGGGCTTGTTGTCAGCTTATGTTTGGCTGTCCTTCCAAAGTCACTGAGCGCTGCACTGGGAAAGACTTTGTCATAGGACCTGGGAAAATATTATCCAATTATCTGCCTCCCATGATCAAGTCATGTAGGTACGGTGGTGGGCAGGCAATTATAAGACGTGGCGGTGCAGGGAGTTTGCTGAATCGTTCATCCGGGCAGTTTTTCACTCTTCAATAACCGCTGATCATCTTTCCATCCATCCATCCAGCCATTCGTCATTTCTGTTGTACGCAGTGTTTCAGCGATGAAATCTGCATATTTGTGAGGTCACAATTCACGCAAGAATGCATCTTCAGGGTCAGTGCGATCAGTCCCGTCGCCAGACCTCAGTCTTAAGGGGGGCCTACGAAATCCACAGTTATTATTAACATACAGTACGTATTTTTTAATAATCCTACTCTGCACTGGCGCACGCTGATCATCTTGGTGATAACATTAGAATTTCTTGACACAAAATTAGCTATTATAAAATAAAGATAAAAAATAAGATAAAAATCAAATCATTCATTCATCGGCTTCCGCTTTTACTGGGTCGTGGTCGTGCTGGAGCCGATCCTAGCTGGCAACGGGCGAACGGTGGGGTACACCCTGGACGAGACACACGAAGGACAGACAACCACTCACACGCACACACACCTATGGGCAATTTAGAGTAGCCAATTAACCTCAGCATGCTTTTGGAGGTGGAAGGAAGCCGGAGTACCCGGAGAGAACCCACACAGACACGGGGAGAGCATGCAAACTCAACGTCGCAGGTTCGGGAGTTGAACCTGTGACCTTCTTGCTATGAGGCAACGGTGCTAACCGCCGCACCACCGTGTCACCCAAAATCAAAACCCTCTCCGTTTTCGAAAATAACACTGTGCACTGTTTTTCTGTAAACGAACGTGTGTGGCAACAGCGACGGCCACGAAAATCCTAAAATTTCCACGCCACTCCTCCGGGACGACCGACTTAATTTTCCCACCAGACAGCAGTTCTGCTGACCTTCCGAGCACTCGATCGTCTCTGCTCCGACTGCTGAGTCCGTTTTCAAACTCCCCGTTTGCGTGTAAACGAAGGGCACAAACGAAAAGATACGAGCATCCTGGGCGGCGGGAACAGCCCCCTACAGCCTGCCCATAGCGACGGGTCCGAATGCGGTGAATGCACAGGTGGACCATCGTGGCTTGGACCTATCAGCATCCTACACACAAAAGGTGCGGGCATGATTAAGACGATTCCAGTTTGAGTGCGACGCCGGCTGTATCTACATGTGCATATTTGGCGTGCATTTTAAAGTACTGCATTGGAAAAGATGAATGGAAACGGCTAAAAATCGAGGAGAGACTCTCCGCTCTACGAGAGACGGACACATGTTTTGTCAATCTGTTGTGATGCGGTAAGAAAAAAAAAATCAACAGTTCGGTTCTAGGTGTAGAACAGCAACGGCAAACAAACAACATCCGGTTTGCAACCGCCGCTACTTCTTCTTTTGTTTGTGACGCAAGCCTCAGCTGCCGATCTGTGACAGGACTACTGTGCAGTTACGCGCTCCGCAGTGGTTAACGGAAAGATCGCTTCGGATTGGCTTGTCGGTGGAATGGAAAAATGGCTGCTCGGGTCGCAGTAAGTAAGCAAAGATGCTGCTAAAGCTTATGGGGGATAATGAGCAGATAGCGGCACCGAAGGCTTATTCTCTATGATTTATGCCGCAGTTGCTTGAAGTTGGGCTGTGATAGACTGCCCAGTCATCAGCAACGTATTCTTTTGAAAGTGCCTGCTCTTTTCCAGGGTGAAGTAAAAATATAGAGAAGTTATTATGACTGATTACAGCAATGAGCAGTTAGCACTTTGGGAACAGCAGGTACGTAGCTAGCAAATGCCAATAGCCCCATGCTGGTCCAGCAAATGTGGTGTGCTCGAGTATTTGGGTCTTTTTTTTTTTCTCTTCGTTCTCCACCTCCATTTTTGATGCTTGAGAGATGTTTTTTCATGTTTGTTTTTTCTTATTGCGCATTTCCCCCCCTTCTCGTTTTTCCACAATCGTACCTGTCTATCAGAGCTAAGCGGCACATTTCTGTTTTGATGCCCAGCGTGGCGGATTCATCTTGATGGCAGCTTGACTCAGAGTGTGTTTTAGGTGCACTGCATGCTGCAAAATGTCAACCACCACAACCTCGGGGCTCCGCGCAGAGCACACTCCAATGCGTTCTCACCTCAGCTCGTGAAAATATAGAAGCATTGTGAGACTAACATGGAAGACATGGCAGATGGCGGCGCACGCACTGCTATGCTAGATTAAGTATTTCTAATGACAAAAATTGAAGAATGGGGGGGGAAAAAGGGCATATGTGGTTATTGAAATAACTATTGGAACCTTGTTTATTTTTCACCTTATTTTTCAGTCTGACATCATGTCGGGGAGAGGCGTTATTTTGCCCCAACCGCTTGCACGGCGTCTCCGTGGCGTCTAATTTTCAGTCAACATGCAATCCTTTGGAGGTGTTGCTGGGAGCAGTAAAGCGAAACAAATATATTTACTTGAAGACACATGCAAAACGAATAAGTTGGCATAGCCGGGAAAATTGTCGGGGCGAACCCCACGGAAAATACATTTGTTCAAAGATAAGAGTTCTCAGAACGCGTGAGCTGTTTGGAGATCCGGCACAGGAGCTTTCGCGGGCTCTCCGGTCTGGAGGTGAGAAAACTGCTCCGCTGGCTCAGCAGCAGATACATGAGCGCTGGCGTTAACGTAGACTGATGTACTCTACGTATTGAAACGAAACCCAAGGCCAACGGGATATATCCCCTCATTTGTTCTCCATTCCCTTCCCCCACCATCCTCCGTACAGCCCGGCCCCCTTCCTTCCTCCCCCCCTCCTCCATCCATCTTTTCTTCACTGTACTTGACTGTCACCATCAATCAGCTGCGAGCTTTGTCAATCTGGAGTCGTCCCTGCCTGCTTAGGTGTTTGCAGAATTGAAGGAGAGCCTCATCTCCTGAACAACTGGCTTCCATTTCCAGAAACTGGTCCCTAGATTGTTGGAAGGGTGGGGTGGGTTGGGGTGGGCGTCTAATACCGAATGAGGGACGGTGGGGGAACAAAGGGATGGGAAGAGATGGATGAGATGACGGAGGAGGGAATGGAATGTCATGTAATCAGTGGGAAAAGGGGATGAGAGGGGGGATAGAGGGGGATTTATACGAGTGTGTGTCAGAGTGTTGCTGCACCCGGGAGAAGGACATAGTAGGTCACACCGACATTTATGTGCCGCAAGGAGCAGAACATGAGTAGCAAACCTGACCGACTCCCTGCACCATCCCCGGAGTGTTGTATTCAGCGCTGGGCTTCCTCGGGAACCTCCGTTTGAATGCGCGAAACCCCACATTTTGCTTCTATTGATGTATGTCTCACTTTTAATGACTGCGGCACATGGGGTTATCCTTACTGATGAATGACTTCAATTAAACCCTCCGGGCTGCATTAGCGCTTCTCCCACTGAAGCCCATCTAGCCGGAGAGCGTAGAACAAACCCACCATTGGAATGAGTAAACAGTCCAAAAGGGAAGTCACTGGAACCGTGGGATACGCGGGGAATAGATGCAAGACCTCTTGGTCTGAGCACTGGCTCGTATAAGCTATTAGATGCTAATGATCAAGGCCATGGAGACCTGTAAAAGGAAGGCAAGAGTGAGATTTGGGCAATTTTTTTTTTCTCGCGCCAGCACTTCCCGTCGAGGCTCGCCGTGCCGTTAGTCCGCGGTGGAAAAAACTTGACATTTACAGGAAAGTTATTGTGGGAAAGGAGCTGCTTAAGTCCCTCGCTGTAAAGGATGTGATATTCAGCGGACGAGGGCGTCCTTGGAGCGCATCTTTGAGGAGAGTGTTGCTTCAACTTTGCCACAATGGTGCATCCCGCATGAAGGGGGGGGCCAGGGAAATGTCAACATCATAAAGAGCTGTCTTTAAGTCATGGATGATAACGTGGAGAACGTTCCCCCGAGTTTGTCAATAACGGTGCTCGATTGAGCCGCCACCGAAGACATTCGCCACTATGGATGTTCTGAGCCGAGCGACTGAGTTGGTTTTTATTCCTGCACATGCGACATCTAAGAACGGAGAAGCCCAACGAGGCAGTGTCGTCCTGGGCCGCACAAATAAAACCGACTCAACTTGGCCTGTTTGGGAGAATGAAAATGATGTACCATCGGGATAAGGAGGACCGCTTACATAGGCTGATCATCATCAGTTCAGTTTATTCAAGACAATACCACTTCCACCCTCCTTCTTGTGTATGTGTCATTGGGGAAATGAAAGTGGATATTCTATCTGTGCCACATGGCTCACTGCTGTCAAAATAACAATCTGTTATTGTCAAGCAAAGTGCTTTTGCCTAGCATTTGCACATGCACTGGCGAGGTTTGGCCGCCGGTGGACATGCTGCATTCGGGAGCACAAACAGTCATTTGCAATATAGAGTTGGAAATAGTGGCAAGATAGGGAACCCCGGAGTGGTCGACTCGCCCAATGAAAGACAGCGGTGCCGACTGCAAGGAAGCAGCGGCGTGAACTCTGCTACCTGTATGAGCGTATTTTAAGTAGTTGGTATGAAGGCAGTCACCCCTGCTACAAACACGTAGCTCAATTCAGGGGCTGCAGCCTCCGAAAGGGCGCGTTTGAAGACCGATTACGTCACACGGGCCCAAGACGAGACGCCTGCGGATGCGGAGCACACGTGCGCCAAAGTGCCGCGTCTGTGAGAGCGGGCAACACGTGAGCGCTGGCGCCGGCGAAGCTGCCGAGTGGACCACGTTATTGATTTCAGGGAAGGAGTGAGAGGGCTGTTAACACGTGACGCGTCTCCACGGTTGCAGGCGGGAACCCGGGAACATCGTCGAGCTCCGTTCAGATCTATTCAAAATGTCAGGCAATATTGAGAGCGATTATCCCAATGTATTTCTGTCACATGAGGTTCATCAAGCTATAAATAAGCTGTCTGATAACAAAGCAAGTGGCTTAGATCACATTACTTTGCGTCTCGCCGGTCTGAGGAAGGCTCCCCTGCTTGCTCCTGGATGTTTTTCACTGGTTTTATGATTTATGGCTTGTAATCAGACTCGCCGTGGTCAATTTTGTTGGTGTCACTCATTCGGGATGGGGACTGTAGATAACAACAGGCCCGTCGCTTTAGCTAGCAAGCTGTCCATGCTCTGGGTGCTTCAGATGAGCTTAGCGGCGCGCAGGAAAACCAGCTTGTGTTTAAAGCTGCGGGGGCTTGCTGCTTGTGTGTCCCGCATCAGCTCCTACGTGTTTTATTGACGCTTCCAAAGCTCCTAGCCATGACCGCCACGAGGATATTGCTGAGGCAGCATCAGGTACGGGGACGCCGGGAGTGATGCGAGCCCGGAGACTTTCTGACCACAGTGGCGGCAGAGCTTACGAGTGCCGGGACAGACGCTGTGCAGAGGAGTCGCCGGTAGCATCTGCAAGCGCAGCACGCAGGGCGACCACATGCGGCCCGCACAGCGGCTGACAGATGTGAAGGAGGAGCCGCGCCGCGTGAGACGGAGATGGCTTATTTCATTATTTTCCGCGGTGATACGAGCCAGAAAAAAAAAAAAATCCCAGCACAGTCGGCGACTTTGAATAATGCAAATTTGTTTTTGTTTTTTTTGGCTTTTGACGACGTCGCGTTCATGAATATCTGATTTTTTTATTTGGCGCAGGGCAGCAACTGGGACGCGGCTGCCTGTGAACATTTCGCCCACCTGTGATTAACACTGAAAACTGAAAAAAAAAAAAATTCCGAAGTAAATTTCTCCTCGGACTGTCCTCCAAAGACGGGGTTTTAATTTTTTACGGTGGCCGGGACGTGTCACACAACTACAAAAGGCACAACACTGTAACGAAATGATGAAAAAAAAAAAACAGAATACAGACGGGCAGGCAGGTCGAAAAGGACCGAAACGGATAAAAACGCGTGGAAAGAAAATACATATTTGTGTACTTTGCCGTCTAGCTTTAGGTTATTTTGACGCTAACTGGCTATGCAGTGACGTTATTCATAGCTAACATGATTAACATTTCACTATTAGCATTGTGGCTCACTTCCACAGCACGACGAAGCGAAGCTGTTGTACGGTTTTTTGCTATTTGCCATTTACTTTTTCAGTCGTCTGAGACGTCCAGGCCACCGTACATTTTACTGCTACAGCGAGCTTCATCTCTAGCACGCGTCTATAAGGGAAATGAAGCCAAACCGGGTGGGTTCAGTGACCACATCATCAGCAAGGAAAATCTTTGGATTTGTAGTTGCAAGTGCACGGCCCTAAAAGATATGATTTTGCTGCAGGTTATCTCTTTTTGAATTTTTTTTTTCATTTTCCAGCGCAGGTCCAATGTTCACAGCTGCAGGAGTCAATAATCATCAAACTGTGTTCATAAATTCCATGTTTAAATTCATTTGCAGGCTTAATGAGTCTGAAAATGAACTCTTCTTGGCGAAATCAAACATACACGCCTCCGTCCCCCGCTGTGAAGTCACCGACACACTTGTCTCCATGTGAGATATGGACCTAATTCCTCTCCTCATTGTGCTCTTGTATGTAATTTGTTTTATGTAACATTCCGTCTTTCTGGCCGGACGCGGCGACTGAAATGAACTTCGAATTGCGCTCCTCATTTTTCCAAATGTGTTGGTGATAATGCTGCTCGTGAATCATCTCTGGAGATTCAAAAAAAAAAAGTTTAGATATATTACATGACTATTGGACGTGACAGAGATCATGGGAAGTGAGGCAGGTTGTGATACAGCAGAGAAGTATTTTTTTGTAACGATGAAACTGCAGCCCGCATTACATCACTACAGCACCTGGCAGGGGCGGAGCCAAGAAATGGCTTAGACTGTCCTAAAATGGCAAGGTACTTAGAGAGGTACCTAGAGGTACTTTGATGCCCAACAACCGCCAAAGTATCTCATAGCACCAAATTATTGTGTTTTTCTTTGTCTTTGAATTTAAATGAACACTCCTGGTAACTATACATCACGTGTAATTGTTAATAATGCACAGCTCAAAAAAAGCATATCTCCTTTAACCCAGAGGTCACCATCATCAGATTCTCACATAACGACCCGCTTGATGCTGATGTCTCGGCCGGTCAGGGCTGATGGACAGAGTGTGAACCGTCATGGCCTCTGAAAAAGGAAGTCCTTCAGAGCCCCCGTGAACGTCTGCATGATCGCCGCGAGCGCCGCTCATGATCGGAGCAAGCGAAAAGCAGTTTGAAGGCTGACGCCGGTTTGTGCCGCCGAGATGGGCATGAAGTAGCCCTGACAGAAAACTAACCGGCCAAGCCTGGATTTTAGTTTTAAAGTGCCTGAGCGCCTCTGCAGGCACGAGAGCTGAAGGTGGAAGGAGGAAAGCGGTGCTCGGGGGGGGGCACGAAGGGGAATAGACCGGTACATGCCGTTGCACTAAAAATAAGTTACCTGTTGTACCCGGCTGTTTTGGCTGCTTCTCAACGTGCTCGGTGGAGCTGCAGCAGCGACTGTGACACACAGCTCATGGAGCCAATTAAGGTGCTTTAATACACTTACTGCCTGACTGGTGCAATTTGCATCAAAAAAATAAATAAATAAATAAATAAATAAATAAATACCCGCGGCGTCTCCCGGGATTTTACAGCCCCGTCAGATCCGAATGCAGAGACGCGATAAACATGTTTTCAATTTCGGTGCGGCTCTCTGACATCTCGGACATCCGTCGTGAAAAAAAAAGAAGAAGAAGGCACTCCAGTTCGGTGTTAAAGCAACGAGGAGCCTGCTCACTGCGCATCTGTGCAGGCATTGGGAGCTGTTGACTCCCAGTATGGGGTTTTTTTGTTTTTTTGGGGTTTTTTTTTTTAATGACGCCCATGTGCCAAACTGTAAACTAAACCAGGAGCCGTCATCGCTGGTCTGGCCCAATGTTTGGCCACACTTACACTTTAAGGTCAGCCAGATCTGGCAGCCAAGCGTGTTAGAGTGCAGATTAATAGAGCACAAACACATTTCGGTTCGGCGCCTATGTCTTTTCTTGGGAGAATAACTCGTATTGCAGGGGTTCAGAGATATGCTTTGGCGCTATCTTGCTATATAAACCTGCCATCTAGCCCCCCTCGCTGCCAGGTCTGGCCCACCTGTGGACTGTAGTTTATTGCTGTGGGTGTGAGCGGGTCGTGTGGTCTGGCGCGGGGCCCGGCCACCTCTGCTGACTCAAATCGCAGTTCATGAATAAGCGAGATTGAGGAAGACGGAGGCTCGCGGCTCTCCGCGTTCTGCCCGAGAGGCGGCCGCCGCGTCGGACGAGCTAATGAAGCTCTCGCGTCCTTTCGGCAGGCGCCAGCTAACCGCCACGACGCTCGTCTCAAAGAGCTGTTTTTTCGAAACCCCGCTGCTGGGTCCCCCCCACACCAGGCGCCTGTCGCGCGACCGCGCCCTCTCCCCTCCCTCCCTGTTCCAGCGTGCGCGAGGCGAGCGTTTTAGCGAATGGCCCTCTAGATGATTACACGCCGTCGAGGACCTCCTTCTGCCATGGAGAGCGCGAATCATTCCGGCTTCCCGCGAGCGCGCTCGCGAAGATCACCCGGTTCACCTCGGCGGCGTGCGCTAAACGAGCGGCGGTGATGCCAGCGCTGACGTCAAGGCACGAATATTATATAAAATGTTACACAATGCAACATAAAAAGTTAATAAGAGCTGCTTACCGGAATATATTCCCAGATTGCGCTGCGCACACGCATCAAACATGCATTCCGGAATGCGCTTTTATCGCCGCTTTCCTGTCCTGGAAAACGGCGTCTCGCGTCGCGCGCATCGATTATGTTTAATTAGCTGTGACACGACGGGCCAAAACAAAGTGACAGCGCAATGAAGCTAATGGGGAGGTTATTGTGGAGAGGGGAAATCAACCCTGCTACATTAATAATGCACACCCTGCACTGTTGGTGTGTTTGGGGAGGGATGGGTTGGGGGGGGGCTGTTTTGGCATGTCCACTTCGTTTGATTCAAATGAAGCCGCAGCCGTGAACGAATGTGCCCCCAGAAATATATTCGCAGGAGCAGATATGCACATGCATCCACCTTCACCCTGCCTTGACAAGGCCCAGCAGGTTTTAAGTTAATACCACCAGGAATATTCCAAATACTCCAAAGTCCAGAGTATACTCCCGTTAAGGACGCATAACGAACGGACCTGAGGGTGAAAGCCTGCACGGGTGTGAGGAATTTGCATTTCAACAGATGCAAATGTGTGTGATCAAAGGTGATTGGTTGCTCTGAGCAGAGTGGAAAACCTTTGATTTGCTCTGTGCGCGTGTGTGCGTGCGTGTGTGTGTGTGTGTGTGTGTGTGTGTGTGTGTGTGTGTGTGTGTGTGTGTGTGTGTGTGTTATCAGAGCTTGACCGGGCTCAACGGCTAGAGGAGCGAGAAAGGATTCTCAGAGAGATCTGGATGAACGGACAACCAGACATCAGTACGGTCACTCAAAGCCTCAACAGGTATTACTGATAAAAAAGGAGAGGCAGACTGATGGAAAAAAGGGCACACACAGACTGACAGGCAGTCAAGATTGATGACATCTGAATAAGTAAGTAAACAATGGTGAAACAATATGAAATTAACATGAACCCCATTACTGGATTAATGCACTGACAGTCAGGCTGCAGTGACCAAAGAGATTTTCGTAGATCAAACTGGCAGGAGTGCCAGCAGTTGCTCCCTCCACTGGATAAAAAAAACATTAG
>CAAKHG010050506.1:12155-27766 GCA_901007715.1 Dactylopterus volitans
CCCCCCCCCTCCCCCCCCCCCCCCCCCCCCCTCACTTAATTAAGCTTGGAAGCAGGCTGAGCGATGAGGCTTAACATATTAACCAGGCCTCCCTTTCTTATCTTTGCTCGTTCTCGTCTTTGTTTTCTGTCCTCGCTCCATCCTCCCCCCAGCCGCTTCTAGGAAAGCGTGTGGTTTTATCTTCACTGCTCCTCTCTCGGCTGAAACCACACCGCATTCCATGAAGCAGTAAGTCAGATCCTCCTTATCTGCTATCAGCGCTCGTGTTAGTGGGTCATTTTAGGATGTTATGTTGTTGGCTTCTCTCGCATTTAAGTTTCAAAATTCTTGCAGCTTTTTTTTTTTTTTGGCAAAATTAGAGCACTCTTAAAACTCTTCATAGATTTGGCCGCTGAGAGCTGTAAAATGGGCTCCATCGTTTCACAGAAATCTCCTACTAAGAAAAGGGCAGTGAACAACCACCATTCAGTGTTAGAGCTTTGACATCACGCGACATGGACCCACTGAGCTTCAAGGGTTTCCTACACTTTCTCAAACGTTCCTAAAGATCTTCTCGCTGCTGTTGGTTATCTATCTGCTTCTTTCTGGCCAAGAATAAGTTTATTTCCCCTTTTTGCCATTCTGTTTCCTTTTTCTGCAACTGTTGTGTCGTTAATGGTAACACATTTATCATGAATCACAAAAAAACAAAAAAAAAAAAATGGTTTTAAGGGCTCAACGTCACATGATACATCACAGCATGAAAATGTGATGAAAGCTCATCGTGGTGGGATGTTTTGGTCGTCAGGCTTTTGTGTTGTTATCATCTCCAAACAGGCATTTTAGTCGAATGCAAAAGATGCCGGCACGTTTGGCGATAATATATGAAATAGCGGCAGCTCGCTCCGTTCGGTGTGGCTGTGTGTGAACCTTTTCAGACATCTGGACCGTCTACAGTGTGGAGACGACTGAGACAATGAGTTACACGTCTTGTATGACCTCCACCAGCCTCCAAGGGAGATCTCAAATCACTGTAGGCGAGTGAACCAGCTCATATGACTGGAAGCGGCTGACTTCATTCTTGAGACCTAAAAAAAAAAAAAACACACACACGCACACACAGCCAATGACCTTCAGCTATGAAACACCACATTCATGTACGCGAATGTGGTTTACTGACTTTTAGCCATTCTGTCTTCTGAAGGAATTCACAGTCATGGCAGCGTTTCCCCCTTGGATGCTAATGTTAAGTTAGCAGCGGAAGAACTGCCTTCTGCCATTACTAAACGGCAAATTGCAAATATCCCTCCGGATGCATCTCAAATTTTCACGGAGTTACCAGATAACTAGCTGAAATAAAGTGTGTGCTTTCAATTCACGTGCTTTTCCATTTACTTCTGTTTAAATATTCAGAGCAGCTGCAGAGGAGGAGAGCGTGTTGGAGGGGGGGGCTGTTCAGCTTTGTCCAACCACCCACTGGCGATGTTCACTCACAGCATTGATTCAGACTCCTCCATTTGCCTGAGTTTGCCAAGCTTGTCAGTCGGCCTCCACTCTTGATTCTGCCGCTGGTGATGCATTGTGACGTTTCGCTGCAGCGAGCTCAGTGGCAGAGCAGGATATTAAGCGGTGTTGAGATGGGACAGTCAGACAACGATGCGTGCATGGCGACCTCAGAAAGCTTAGTACATTTCATTATTCTCTCTCGTGCTGAGAGGTCCTGTGGTGTTCCAGGAAAGACAAGCTTGTGTGGGAGCTGTTGCACTGACTCAGACTCCCCTTTTCCCTTCTCCTCCCTTCCATCGTCATTCCAGCCGTCCTCTCATCTCGCTGCGCCGTCCTCCTCCCCGTGTTTGCATCCTACCTCTCATCATGGCCTCCGCGGCTGCTTCCCATCTCCCTTTTTCGTCTCGGTGCACAACCTCCAAATACATACACCAGCCCGGGGTGAGTGGCTGCTTCTTATTGCGTGTCACAGCGATCCCAAACTGGGCCACAGCCTAATGAATCATTTCCTCCCAGATACGGTGAGAAAATCACTTTCAGAGTTTGGAGAAAGCGGCCGAGGCAGCATGAAGCTCAGATGCCCTCTCCTCTCGTCTTCTGACTCTGTTTCGGAGCCAAGAACAGTTTGTGTGTGAGCAGTCACACACGCACACAGACCAACAAGGAGGGGTAACTTTGCTGTATTCTCTATTTCACAGGCAGCTCCTTCGGCTCTACGGAGCCTCAAACTTGATTAAAACGGTTTTGGCCAAATGAACATATGGATATCAGATGTTGCGTCTTTTGGTACGAAAACATGGACGCTATTGTCAAAGCACGGTGCCACTCATCATTACATGCAGAACGTCTACCTTCATGCAGGCACACGCAACGGTTTTTTTGAGAGTGTTCGCTCAATATCTCCTTAGGCCCTTCAAACCTTACACACACACACACACACACGCACACGCACACACACACACACATTCATGCACGGCCTGTTCTCTGTCACGTACCATCTCCCTCTGGGTTTCTGGACCTCCCTGCTGCTCAAGCTGTGTGACTTGGCAGTACATACCGTTGCACAGAAAACACAGCACCCAGGAGGTCACTGAGTGTGTGTGCGTGCGTGCGCGGGTGTGTGCGTTGTGTACAGTGTGTGAGAAAGAGGGGAAAAGAAGCCGTGGAGATACTGCGTGCACTGTGCGCGCTGTACTTTGTACGCACGTGAAGGCGAGCGCATCCATGTGTGCAGCATGTTTGTGTTTTTTTCGGGCTGCATGCTAAGCACCATTAAACAGGTGGCTCCATATTGCTGTGCAACCAGACCCTGATCTCCCGTCCTCAGAGGAAAGTCTCCGACAACTCCCCGGCTCCCTTCTGGCTTCTCAGCTTTTCATATCTGTGCTGTAATGACATTTGTCTCGCCTTTCCCCTTCCACCCTTCATATACTTTATTTGAACTCCCGCTTCCCTGGCTTTGGCTTGCCCTTTGCCCCGGTGGGCTGTTTGGCTTGGCCGCCTGCCCAGGTTAGTACACGTTCTGTCCCCCAGTCGGGGTAGTTTGGGAAGACTATTTTCCTTCATGCATGTTCAGTGTCCCCCCCCCCCCCCCCCCCTGTTCTCCTTGTACCACTCCTCCGCTCCTTTACGCAGAATTCTCTGGCAGCTACTCGGAGGAATGAGCCAGAAAAAGACCATGCCACATGGAAAGCTTTATCTGTTTCCTCCCAAACACTTATCTGAAAGAGATGTCACAAGCTTGTCCAGAAGATTGGGCAGGGGTTGCTTGCACCCCTTTCCCACATCACTGAGATGTATATAAGGTCATTTTGTAAAGATCTGCGTTCGGTTTTTGTTATGTCTCAAGTTCCTGCTGCGACACAATCAAATATCGGATAATAACACACAATATTTCCATCGCAAGGCATGTAACCGCATCTTATGGCACGTAGCTGCTCGCAGGGATTTCGAATCTCTGTCCAAATGCAAAGAAAACGCCAGAAAAAGCCTCGCTGGGCTTATACCCAGATTCTTGAAAACCATAGCTCTCCTGCTTGTTCAGCATTCTTATATTACCAAGGTGACATGCCAAAGTGCAATACGCATCCAACTTTTTCTTTTCCTTTCCTTGACTTCCTCTGTCCTGTTCCACAAACGCCTGCTACCCAATCAGTCAAGGTTGTTTTTTTTTGTTTTTGTTTTTTTTGTTTTTTTGGCTTCAGTGATTCTCATGTTGGCACCATGCGGCTCGGCTCTTTCTCCCTCCAGTGATAAATGTCTTGGCCTTCATGAAATTCCATCGATCCAGCTCAGTCATTTCCTCAGTATGAGCGTTCCCTTTCTCGTGTGCTGTTGTTGTTGGCGGGCGCAAGCAACAAGATCTGCCTCCATCTACAGTAATTAGCACTCTGACAAATTAACGCTGCTCGTGCTTAACAAATGCCTGCGTCATTATCACAACATGGAGGAGCAACAATTCCAAGAAAAATGGTCAAACGCGATGTCACTCCTTTCTGATCCGATACCAGTACGACACCGATACGTAGCGCAAAAGCTTAATACGTTAAGAAAAGAGAAGTAAAAAGCCTTCGTTCCGACTGCCAGCCCAAATCTGTTTTGGCCACATCTAGATCAATTTGAGAACAACATTTTAGAAAAAAAAAACAACAACTTGAACTGCGATTTTTTTTTTTGATAATCGGATCCAAACCACATTTGGAGGCGGTTCAAACGCAGTTCAGATTGAGTTTTTACAGATGCCGCGCAGTCCGACCTCTCTGGTCACTCAAATCAGATTTCAAAGCATCTTCACGTCAAGTGCATGAGAGCAGCGGTGGCGGAATAAAGGACGGCGACAAATCTCAATGCCGCGCTGCCCATCATCAAACAAATCTCACGCCAAATGAATGGAAGCCTCAAAGCCTCAGAGCCTCTCCTTTATGTTGTCCAAGTCTGCAGTTTCGATTAAGATATTTTAGTAATGAAATTGAAACATGTCGGGATCGAGCTGCTTCTGCTAATGCATCACTTTGCTGTGGGTTGTTATTTCTTCCTGCTATTGATTAAAGCCTCCCGTTTTTGGTAAATTCTCTAGGAAACATTCGAAAAAAAAACACAACATTGTACTGTATGTTCCAAAGCTATGGTAAAGACGTCAAATCCGAGTCTGCTTTGCTTGTAAGATCAGGACACAACATGGATGAGTCACAGGAATGCCTCTGCTCTCTCTCCAGTCCGCCTGGTCCTCTCCGTCTTAGCTGCTAATCCTTTTCTCGGTTCACACAAGTCCAAATGTTGGCGTCAAAGTCTAAACACTGCAAGAAGAACACACATCTGTGAAAATAATCCGAATTTGTTGCTGAGTCTGTTTGCCCCTGTCATGCTATGCATTGTTTGCGCAATTAACGTAAAAAAGCTCCTGATGTGTTCAGTGAGAAAGACATTAGACCCTGTTGTATAAGATATTATTTAACCTGTTCCTCATAAAGTTGCATGATAGGGTTTCATAAAAGCTCAAATCAGCAAATCATGCCCGGGTTTTTTTTTTTTAGTAAGGCCAATGGATAGTGGTTAACATCATTGTCATGCTATTTAAACCACTGAGCGACCACACAAGCTTTATGAGTGGGGACATGGTCATCCACAAGCCACCGCAGCCATTAGGAAAACAGATGCATTATGGCATGAAAGCGAGGGGACCAGAAGTGATTAACATATGTACTGTAGCTCTCCCGGGCAGGATTGCCGTATGCTGATTCAGTTACAGCGTTTGGAGCTGCCACAGTCTTCTTCTTCAACTGCATCTCCTCTCCATACATATTACAAACGTCTGTCTGACCGCCGCCATCCCATCCTCATTGTCGCCTCCGTCGCTAGATAGCGCTTCTTTCAAACTGCATCAGCAGAAAGCTCCCCGTCTTGCCGTCTGAGTGCCAAGAGTTTCCGAGATGTTTGTCCTCCTTTCAGCGGCAGCATGCGGAAAATAATTATATGTATTTTATGGTCAATAATTCTGTCATCCCCAATCAGCGCAGGTTTTTTTGCTAGCGTGCCACACGGTTAATTTCTAAGTCCTCTTGTTCATAAGGAACCCAGCACTCTCCAACTATTCCCGAACCCAATTTTAGGTGAAAGGTTTTATTTTTTAAATGAAGCGGTTTACATCGGTTTATTTTTTTCTTTAAACTGCCACACCACCAACACACCAACTAACCGACATGGTCTCAGTCTTTAAATAGTTATGGTAACCGGTACAGAGTGCACAGGCTGCTGTGTAACACATTCATATCCACACACATTCATACACTGGTGCCTCCACGCTAATTCTGGAGGCACCCAGGGGCCATTCAGGGTTCAGTGTCTGTCTGCAGGACAGTTTGGCACAGCCACTGAAGGATCCCAGAGCTGCATCAGGAACCTTTTGATTACCACATCCCATATTTCCAGAGGCAGAGCCGGCCCGCAGTTGTGTGACAGTGTTATCAGTGGTTAATGTCTAACAGATCCACAGTCTGCGTGTCGGTTTAATGGGTTAACCAGATTTCTTTCCTCTGGTTTATTGTGAGTTAGGCCTCACTTCCTTCATCACATATACAATAACATGTGAAAGGCAGAAGTAATCATACAATCATAATACACAATTTTGTGTCTTTAGTCTTAAATAACCCTTTAAAAAAAAAAGAACTGGATTTAATGCAACTTGAAGCACTATTAAGATATTTTATACTAGTAAGAATAGAGATGTAAAGTTGAGGGTCAATTGTTGTGACTGTGAGCAACATCTAACATGGTAATTTGATCCACTGCTGCTCTAAATATATTGATTGATTACCCATTATCTATTTTTTGTATATCAGGCAACCCCATGCTGGATTCTGCCTGGTTTGTTGCTGTGTGTTTTTTTTTTTTTTTTTAAACAGCTGCGCTAGCTGTACTCTAGTTCAACAAACAGCCTTGTCTAATGTCGTCCGCCTTATGTGATGGAGCTGGAAATAACCCAATTGCAGTGTTAAATAAGTTTTTCCTTAAAAAATCAACTGACTTCGCAGCCTCACTCAGGGCTCTCGTGCCACTCCGGCATCAGTTCTACCTTCATGATTTCGCCGTATGATGTTCCGGATGTTAAACTTGCAGAAACTCGCAGAAATGAGGAGTAGGTGTGATGTCGGCTACAGGCCAAAACAGATGGGTGGAAACAATTGAATTCCTGTATTTTTTTTTTCTTCTTCTAAAGTTGCAGTGTGTGTATTGAGCTGTTTTCTCAGCTGGTCCACTCAGGAGGATGCAAGCAGTTGACCCTTTGTGTTGCTCCGATGTCCACATGTTCTCACTGGACCTGGACTATGGCTGTGTTCGTTACATCTGCACACATCCACGCTTCAGTGCATTCAATATCGGTGACACCATAGGTGCCAAGGCAGACGATAAACACGCTCACACGTCCTTTTGTCTGGCAGCAGTTTGCCTTGCGCGTCCTCATGGCAGCTCTCCGCCCGTTCAGATACGTTTGCTGTTAGATCTTTATGAGGAGAGTAACTCACTTGACGTGAAAGTCTGTCAAATTGCAGGACGTTAAAAGACATGATGCTGAACTAATCATAGCTTAGAGGCGGTTGTTTAGACTATTTAGAAACAGAGGGGATAAAACATTGAGGCTGCAGGACATTGGGATTTCTCTTTACAACTATTACACAGGACCATAACAACATTTATGTGTTGTTTTACATCTTTTAAATCCTTGTGATGATTAAATTCCCCGGGAGGAATATAACTATCCCCCCCAAATTGGAAAATCTTGCCTTTATTTTGAAAACGGGCTGCTCCGGGATTAGGGGTTTAGAATCAAGTTTTAATTAGACCTGGGTTAGAGTTAGGTTAAGGATTACTCTGGAGCATTTCATTGCTATGGCTATGATTAGCGCCTGGGGTTACATGACTCGATTACACGTCGCTGCAACTGAGTTTGAGTCTGCAAGTGCCTCTCTCAAACGCCGTTCCGCGTGCCAGTATTTGCTTCACCTTTACCTTTCGAGATATCTGCCTGTTCCTTCTCTTTTTCAAACAGACACTCCGCAGCCTTTGTAATTCCAGATTCCCAACCCAGCAACAACAGCGAACGCAACAAGCGGTCGGCTCCAGTGTGTACATAGTAACCTATCTCAGAGAACAAATACTGCTTCTCAAACTGGCAGGCCCCTATCTACATAAATTTTCTTGGACAAAATAAATTTCTCTCAGGAAGAAGGGGGAAGCAGGGGCAAAGCCGAGTGTAGCTGTTGGCTGCGGCTTCTGGCAGCACCACTGTGACGCGGAGACTTGTGTTGCTGAGACGGGATGCAGGAGGAAGAGAGGAATGTCTTATTTTTGCTGGCAGGGGAACCAAGTGCTACCTTGGAGGCGGCTCTCTGCAGAGGCCTATACATCTTAGTTCCTGGCAGCGAGCTCGGCAGGGGGTGGGAGGGCGCATGGGAGGAGTAAGGGGAGGAGAGAGGGGTGAGGGGTGGGGGGTGCGCTGAGGAGCCCGGTGCTGCTGGGGAGTCAGCCAAAGTCCAGGACACGCTTAATGGGTTCTCCTCTGCTATGTGATCCCAGTTTGGAGAATTGGAGCGGACGCCCCCGACTCCTGTCTCGCCTGATCCGCCAACTGTGATGGGGCTTTTGGTGTGAGATCAGGCCTTATGGATGCTCCTCCCCCTTTTTAGTGTCACCCATTCACAGGACGGCTGGCCTAACCACAACCACCTGTGTGCATGTGTGCGTGCATGTGTGCGCCTGCAACAACCTGAGTCAGGTGGCTGTCGATCATCTCTGAGCTCTCCCGCCCTCCGAGTCATCAAGAGGCACAAATGACGTCTGTTATTACATACATTAAATATTATTACATGTCCAGGTGCTGGACGAGGGGCACACAGAGCCATTCAGCTCTACGTCTCATCGGGTGCTGGTGATGAGATGCAGAGTGAAGTAAAACGGTTTTGAAACGGTGAGCTCTAATAACCTGCTGTCTCGGTGAGGAGTTTCTCACCGTGACCAGGTGCCCCAGTTTGTTTTCCATAGATGGATCCTTTCCTAGCGCATGGGATTAATAGGAGGAAAACTATAATTTATTATAATCAGGTCATTTATCTTCATCTGAGGGGATTTTGCCGGTTAAGAGTTCTGGGCGAGTCGGAAGTTTTTGCACAAGCTTGTAATTGCGTTTGAGAGGTCCCTCAGCCACAGTTCAGAGGTCTGCAGATGTGTTAACTCATTCTCTGCCTGTCGTGAATTATGTAATCACCAGGAGCTACTGTCCTGCAGTGGTCTATGATGTTTTAACATGCGTTGAAGGCACGGCTATTTCAAGAGTTACTTCTACTGCCCGCTCGTCAAGGGTTAGCTCAGCGGTGCTTTTGGGGTGACCGCGTTGAGCGAGCTCAGCCGGCCCTGTCCAAGTATGGCAGGCGAAGGAGAAGCTGTGTGCTCTGCAACCTGCACCTGAAAGCCTCCCCTGCACTCTGTCTGAGGCTCTGGCACACACACACACGTCTTACGTAATGCTATGAGATCACCCACCAGAGATTAAACGCTGTAATACATATTTGTTGTCACATTGCGTGGCTTTGCTCTCCACTTAATGGCTTTGTCCGACTACACATTCAAGTGTATGGTTGAAGAAAATACTCCTATTTTCATTTAAAAAAAAAAAAAAAAAAACCTGATATAATGATAGATAATACCACCTGCCATCCCATGACTTTGACATGTCGGATGATCTTTTCTCTGGCATACGTCGTGGGTATGATGCCGCTGCAGCTTTTCCCTCGGTGGATTGGAGCCCCTGGCCAGGTCCTCTAACACTGGCAGGCTGATAGAACGGTGAACCTCGTGTTAGCTCAGCATTCCCATAATCGCCCCTCATCCCCACTGTGTTTTTCTTTATGATCCCCACCTCCGCTCCAGCTCAAGTGGTCTTCCGGGACCTCTCGCTATGTCCCCGGCCGGCTCGCCTGCTCCCTCTTTACATGCTGGTTCACGGAGCGGAATCCCACACGAGCCACCGCCGGATGTTTCTTCCTGCAAACCAGCTGATGCTTAACGCCGTGACACGTGCTGTCAAGGCACCGACGCCCACATGACATATTGTAGACATCTGTTCCCTTATAACCTCTGGGCGCTCGTCTACGCGCAGCCTGTGTGGGTCCCTCGCAAACGCGCTGTTGAGTTATTGGACTCCGTGTGCCCCTGATGAAAGTGCTAAGCTTAATTTCCATTTTCAGCTCGGAACAAATGTTTATGTAATCTTTGGCCCATTGACACTTCACGTACCCGGGGAAGGAACGATAGAGGAAAAGCGGGACCAAGTGCCTTTGCTGTTGCATGTAAACTCCATATGTCCTCCCCGGTGCTCCGTGTGCTGTCATGAAGCTAATGAGCGCCGAATAAAGCATGTGGTGCGGGCTGTCTTAGGCATGTCAGCGTGTCCTGAGCTGCGTTCCGTTCCACGATTGAAGCCCACATAAGAAAATACCTGCATGGAGAGTTCTGCCTTTTCAGAGAACAGTTGAGGGAACTTACCTCCATCTGAAACTGAAACGACATTACGCAGATATCACTCCCACCATGTCTGACCCCGCTAACGTTAGCATCTGGGATAATTGCTGCTGCCGCGGCAATTTGATACAACTAAAATAAAAGTTTAGTCGCATAAGCGTCGCTGATAACATCAGCACTGAGTGTGAAGGTAAATGTTTATCATAATATTGAGGTTACACGGCTATGCTAGTCAAACTGGTGTTAGTTTAGCTTAGTGGTATTTATAATATCAACAATACTGTGTTTCCCCAGAGATATTACAGTGTTTTCAGTGTTTTTTGGCCTTAGTCACATCAATAGTGTAGTTTAAATGATCCGTTCTTAGTTTTTTTGCGCTCCAAGTAGAAGAAGTGATGGGTAATATTACCAGTTAGCTTCCTGTGAACTGTTTAACCTGAAGTTTCATTGTAGCTTCGCTTATGGTCCTTTTAAAGTGAACTGTAAGAATTAGCAGTTTAAAAGGTATTCAAGATTTTAAACTTTGTTTACTCTGGCAAGGTAATCTAGGTCGTTTACTCTCAACATGGCTGAAATGTTAGGTTATTTAAGTTTCTTTTCCTGTAAGTGCAGCATGTACTTAAATGTGTGAGCAGGATTCCTAGAAATGAAAAAAAAAATCACTTTCCATGATTTGGCATTCCAGGTTTTTTTTTTTCTTGTGAAATTGTCATTTAGGATTAAGTTACTGAAATATAACATCTGACAGTGTAAACTAGCCTACAGTACACGTTCCAAGCACAGCTGGTTCCGAGTCTCAGCAGAACCGCGTATTTTCTGCGCAGTGGTCAGCTCCAGCAGATCCTTACTCTCCCAGTGAGTGAGGGACTTCTGACAGGCGATCGGAGCCCACTACAAAAGCAGAATGTAAAAACAACTGAAAATGAGTCCTCGCAAAGGCAAATAGCTTATTGCTAAATTGTTTTGGTCTGGTTTTTCAGCGTTGCCACGAAGGCAGCCTGAAGTGGGACGGGATGGCGTGAAAGTAAGAGACGCAGGGAGAGGGGTCCTGGAGCCGTGCGTAGAATTATGGGCCGCTTGTTTGAGTAGTATGTGACATTATATTGTTCAGAGGATGGTTGCAAGATATTCATCAGCTAGAGTTTCACATTTAGGCGGCATTAAAAACTGAAGCACGATATGACAGATGAAGGCCAACCCGTTCTCCATTTATAAATAATGACATTTCCAGGAAAACAATCTCGCGTCACACGCTCTTTATTTCTCTTAAGCGCTCGATATGAAAGAGCGAATCTCATTGGCCCAGATGTCTATGATAATGTATCGCCCTCGCGATGTTGATCAGTAATTAAAAAAAACAACTTAGATTCATGATGGAGTCACATGACCACCTACGCTGTAAAGGCAAAACCCTTTAACTGGAGTCCCCGTGTAGGCCTGTCACTAATGACGACAAGCGTGATATTTAAAAAAAAACAACAACAAAAAAAACACCTTCCTCTGCCTCTAAGGATGAATTTGTCCACGGCTGATGACCATGTCAGCTAATTAAGCTTTGATGTCATAATTAAGCATTTATTATTAAGCTTTGCTGTCAAGTTTTGATGTCACCTAATGAAGCTTTGACGTGATACTTAAGTTTTGCTGTCATCATTAAGCATTGATGAAGCCTGCATGTCAAGCTTTGATAAAAAGTAATTAAGCCTTGATTTCGGCTCATTTCACTTTTAATGTAAACTAATTTGATTATGCTGTTGTGATTATTGAGCATTTATGATGATGCTTTGACTCCAGTGAATAAATGATTAAGCCTTGTTGTCAGCTTATTGTGCTTCAATGTCATAACTTAGCTGCATTTTCAAAATAAACGCTTTACGTCTTTAAGGACTTTTTTGTTTGATTCTACATCGAATTTTAGGCATTTTCAAAAGTAATGTATCCATTTTCGGCCACAATTCTGAAATAATTTTGCCATTTTCAGCCCAGATTCAACAACTGAATTCATTTCTCAACATTCACATGCATTTTCTGCAGGAAATGGATTTTTTTTTACTTGTTTTTATCCAAATTTCCATGGCTATCGTGTTAACATGACTTCTGTGGGCAGGATGATTATGTAGTGAAATCCGACAGTGTGACCGTTTTTGTATTTCACCATTTGGGTTGGGCTGCTTAGTTTTAATCAAGGGAAACGTTACCTTTGGATACAGTTTTAATTCAGACGGATGTATGCTTTGACATTTGTTGTCACATTTTGGGAAAGACTTTTCATTTTTCACCATCTCCGTACCTCTATGACAAAGCGTAACATTTATGAAGAACTCCCCCTCAACTCCCATCAGACACTTTTTGGAGAGCTGCCTTGCTGACTGCACAACCAGCACCGGTCCTCAATCGCTCCGAGGCTCTTGAGGCTGAAATGGAGCAAATCTCTGCTGCCGGGCCACAAAATCTTAGCGAAACCCTCCCTAAAATGTTTTTTTTTGTGGTTTAATTAGTGACCGTGGTTAACTGTGTTACTCTGCATGCTCATGCCATGGAGTTACATCAAAATTGATTTCCAAAGATGAAAACAAAAATAACAACTGTGGCGAAATGGGTTTGAATGGGAGGCATCAGAAATTGATTCCGGCAACACCACCCCGGAAATTACAGCTAAGCTAAGGTTATAAATAAATGAATGAATACAAATAAAAATGAAAATAAGGCAGGCAAATTCAAAATACCCCAGGGCAATCACAGTGCCTGCACAGATGGAACAGCGCCCAACAGTGGCAAGGAAGGAAACAACCTCCGGCCACACAACTTTACACGTTGATCTCGAGTGTTGCCGGCTGTTATGATCATGTTGCCCTCCTGGAATGAGGAAAAGATACAGAACCATTTTAATGTTAACACTCACTAAACAAAGAAAGCAGCTGATGTCAAATGCTTCAATGGAGCATGACAAGTATGCGCTGCAGCTGAAATACGACCTCTGCTGCCTCATTATTTATCTGGACGTTATTTTTCTTGTAGTCTGGCGATGTGGCAGTTTGTCTTCTCATTTTAGTTTGTCCACCCACTGTTTAGCAAAGCCGTCTTTTACCCTTCAGATTTACGTTTGATTTAATTTAATTGTTGGTCAGTCTCGCCATACAAGTACATTGCAAGTAAAAAAAAAGAAAAAAACATTTTTTTTAATCATCTTCTCATTACTATCTTTTGTTATCTTCCAGTTATCTTCTATACACATCATCATGAGATATTACACTGTCGGGCTCTTCCAACACTATCATGTTACTTGAGAAGATACACACAGCAATAATCTGATTTACTTCCTCCCTTTTTCAAAAACAAACCAGATATCTGCTGCTTGTGCCTCTTGAGAGGGTTCCAGTCTGGTTCGCACAAGGCCGATGCCAGTGGCCCGTCGCTGTGCGAGCAAACGCCGCAACCGCACAAAGCAGACGGTGTCCCGAAGGTGCCGGACCTACCGTGAAGCACCGGATACTCCCTCTTCCAAAAGGTCACAAGCACAGATTGATCCTGAGATACCGTAAATGAGATTATGAGTTATTTGCTGGCGGCCTGCCTGCGCAATGTAATCTGCTCTCTAGGTTTGACAATGAGGAGAGGGAGTTTTTGTGTTTGAGTTAGACCCTGCCAGGTCCTTTTTTGTTGCAAACAGAAACTAAGGAAGTCCAGCTGTTTAGACACTGTTAGACACACTCCACCAGAATGTGGAGGGCTCTGACTCTGTCTGTTGGACGTCTTAGTCACATCACAATGGAGAAAGTGGAAAGTCCATGTTGTAAATTGTATCAACGGGTTGCAGTGATGGAAAGCCGGCGTCCCCCACACCCTCTCGTTTCCACTGCACTCAGTCAACATCACACTCCGGTCAACACTGCAATATAACATGAATTATAGGAGAATGGGTCGCTCTGTTTCCATATAAAAAAAAAACAAAAAAAAACCCGACAGCTCAAACATGGCTAAAATGAGTGTCAGACGGTGATGTAAACACCCATCCATGAACAAAAACCACACATTTGCTCAGAGGGATCATCACTTCCTCCTTCACCTCCTGAAAATAACAGTTTGTTGTGTGGAAAGGAATGGAACTGCACAATGTGTGATTGTATATCAAAGGTCCTCTCCATGCCACCGCTCCAAAACGCTTTTTTTTTTCTGTATGGCCAAAACAGCATGCACGGAGCGCCTCGCCCTATAATAATGAGTCACTGTTTATTGAAAAGGGTCACTTCACATGTCTTCACGATGCTTGCGTGATGTTTATTCCAAAACAACAACTGCGGGATCGTTGCTTGTTCCACTTACGCCAGACTATAGATTGTATACCAAACTCAAAGGTGCCACAAACTGATTATGATGTCAACTCAGTGTTTATGTTATGACATATTTCCACAGAGGGAACGAAAGGAAACATTTTTTTTGTTGTTGTTGAGCTAACCAGCAAACCATCACTCAAAAACAATGGAATATATGACACAGAATGCAAATCTTTCCATTTTGCTGCGGACGTTCTTCGGTCCCTTGAACACTGCGAAGAGCCCTTGTGACGCTCGTTTAAATGTGGAGCAACACTTCAGGGGAAAAAAAAAAAAAAATCAGGGTTACTACGGCAGACGATGTTAATTTCCTTTTGGAGTTAAATCTAAAGTGTTTCTGTAGGCATATGTAGGCATAAAAGAAACATTTCTAGTACAAATATGCCAACGTAGATGCGGAGAGGTGATAAACGCTACTTTTGTTCAACATGTTCTCTGCATGAACTTCTTTATCCTCCCACAAGACTGCCTGTTCTTGTTATTCAAACAAAATGTTTATCCAGGCCACTTAATTCCATTTTTTTTTAACCCAATAGAATGACTAATCATCTGTTTTTATGTCTGATGCTCTGGGTCATATTGAAGAACGCACCAAATTGCAGTTGCATTATTTGCCTGCAACAGTTTGGATTGGGAGTGAAGCTGCGGTCGGTGCGCTGGCGTTGGGGGGGGGGTGTTACAGGAAAGACGGGCTGGACGGGAGCGGCAGCCAGCGCTCGGTGCACAATGTTCCGCTGTGTTTCAGATGGCAGCGGACAAGGCAAGAGATTTTCTGGAGAATTGCATCGGTGTAACTCTACCCCGCTGCGTGTCATCTAGCAAACAGTGGCTGCAAGCTCGCATGTAAAAAAGCCGAGCAGGGCGGCGAGCGGTGTATGTGTGTGTGTGTGTCTGTGAGTGTGTGTGGTGTTATTGGAGCGAACCTTGTGGGAGGTCACTCTGCGGCTGTGCGTACGTGCGGAGAGTGAGCAAACTCGGCTGAAAAAACTGTCCGCCTGTACACATTTGGTTTTTTTTCTGTAAGGAGCAATACTTTTGGGGCTGTGCGGTATGTGGAGCAAAGAGCGAAGTGACTTGAGGTGAAAGGGAGTCTTTCAGCTGGGCTGATTTCAGGGATGTTTTGGGAGGCGGGGATGGAAACGGGACGGGTGGGTGGGTGGGTGAGGTGAGGTTGCGGGGGTCCGCGTGGTGTCGGAGCAGAAAGAGAGCGAGGGCGAGAGAGCTTTAAACACACAGAATCTCAGTCTCAAGCCTTCCTCAGAGCGCCGCTCCCGCAGG
>CAAKHG010050507.1:3357-20917 GCA_901007715.1 Dactylopterus volitans
CATTCAATGTACTATTAATGAATTATTAATTGTCATATTTTGCAAACAAATAGAGAGCTATGAAATGAACTGCAAAGACTCCGTAAGGAATTTCATGATGAAGGTTTTCATTGTTTAAAATAAAAAATAAAAAAACAGAAAAAAAACAAAACTGGAGCTGAATCTCTCAAATTGATTCTCATATTCTAGTCTGATGCACATCATTACTGAGTTAGATGCAAGCACAATGACCAACATGGATCCTGATATTTAGTGAGCCAGGCAGCTGATGGTTGATTTACAATATCAATATTATATTGCAATTTTTTTTTCTACATGTGAGATAATGCAATGATTTGATAATTACAAAGGGACAGATAGTGCTCTTTCTCTTTCATGCCTATTGTCTTCATTGTCACTGTCTACACAAAAAAAATCTAGCTTTTTGGAAAAAAAAAAGCATTAATTTGAAATCAACTAGCTCTTTTTTAATGACAGCAGGCCTTCCAGCTCCAGTCCACAGACTGACTTCACTGCTGGATGCAGACCAGCAGCCGGCTGCAGGTGAACCACAGCTCAGCTCCTCCTCTGGGCATTTTGGGGGATTTGAGGTTGCGTCAGCACTGGCGTTGTCTTGTTATCCTCTTGTGTTTTCATGGAACAAAATGGTTTTATTCATTCAGCATGTGCAAACTTGAAATCTGGGTGGAGAAAGTATGTCCTCAGCTTCATTTTTCACTTGCAAATGGTGTCCAGGCACATTTAGCTCTTTTGTAAAAGAAGATACCATCACAAGTAAGTGAGCAACTAAGTCGATGTTGTCTGATTCTGGTTGATGTTGCAATTTTGGGTTGTCTCTGATTCTTTAGAATACTACTCTTAAGCTTCTATGGTGGCTCTACTTAGGATAGATAAAAACATAGTGATAAGATTATTGATTCATGAAAGCTCAACAAGTATATGGTAAAATGCTAAACTGTGTTTTTTGTGTTGGATAGGGAAATTATGGCAGAAATTTGGTAAAAACAACTTTGGAACTTATTGTGATCACTCATTTTAATTCTACTGCAGCACATTTACGTCACCTTAATGACGGTTTTCGCTCTCTGAAAGGAAGATAAATTATATGTAATCATACACAGAAATTATTTTCCTCTCTTCCTGTGGAAGTGGTGATGAAATTTATCAAAGTGCAGCTGTGGTGACATTTTAAACAACAGGTTCGGTTAGCGAGCTGCAACACAAAAACAAGCGTGGATGCACCTGACTGCCGCGATATGTCAGGATCTATTAATGGAGGAGCACTGACACTTCAGGCACTTAATGACTTATAATGCACGAGTGTATGGCATGCAAAAATGATATGTACGCGCGCGCACACACACACACACACACACACACACAGACACACACAAAAGAAAAAAAAGACTAACTGGTGTCGATTTACATCCTGGCTCTGATTTAAGCTCACCCTGCTCTGCTTGAACGATACCTTCCTGTTTCTTAATATACCGCATGCATACACCATCAGCTAATTGTGAGGTGCACTGCTCCAGCTTCCTTAAAAGAGCCATGTCAGAAATTTACAACGAGCTCCGAACACAGCTCATCTGGATGTGCATCCCTCTTTGACCCAAGGAGACAGCTGGGCCTCTGCCCGTGTCACTCAAATATGTTATACCAATACAAGACCGGGCATCCTGCTCTGCTGCGCGAGGTTTATTCTGGGACAGGTATGCGGCGCTGGAGGGACCGCGGGAGCTGGATGCGTTGCTGCCTCCCGTGTGTAATGCGCCGAGCGACATGTCTCTGGAAGCATCTCCTCATCGGTGGCGCCGATGCAGCCGGTGCGGGTCCACGCACGTTTGACACCGCCTTGCAAACATTAGCTGTTGGCTTTCGGCAACCAATTATAACCAGCGGGATTGAGGACGGTGTTTATTCCCGTGCAGCTCGAACCCACCGCAAGTAAATAGTTTCCAGAGCGGAAGATTTACTGCTCGCAGGCCTTACAAGGGATTGATCCTCTCGTTCTGGACGCAGTTTGAAAAACATGAAACCACACTGGCGGCGCAGACAGGCAGAGGAATCAGGGAATCCCTGCCACTTAGAGGTTTGACAGCTGGGTGTTCAGCAGCTTGGCGGGACTGTGTCTCCCCTCTTAATCCCCCCTCTCTCCCTCTCTGCTTGAATAATTGATTCCGAATTGATTTAGTCTCAGCTGGCTCACTTGCTTTTCCTGCTGGCTTTGGGCAGCAGTGAGTATGCTTGCTTCCTATAATTACTGTCTTCGTTTCTGTGTTAGTCAGCAATAAAGTCAAGGTTTTTCACCCTTCGAGTGGCTTTTTTCAAGGAAGTGGCAATTAACAATTCCTTCGAGATTTGCCTGCTGCTCCGACTGACCATAAACCAACCCCAAAAGTTTATCTTAAGGAAAGTTAAATATCAGCCAGTTAATTCTTCTGAGCAGTTCAGAGAAAATAGTGGCCTAGAGGAAAATGTTTTGTTTTTTAAAGCTGCCGAAACCCACTAATGGAACTACGTCCATATGAATGCACAATATCATGTGCAGTTTTGGTTTCTGGCAGTTTTGGCTCCTTTTCAGTGGTTGAAGCAGTTTGAAGATGCTCCCTCAGTTGAACTTTGCCACTTTAGTCTGTGTGAAGTCAGAGAGTCGGCCTTTCACATGCTAATGAAGTGTGAATTCTTTCTTCGTCCTCTCCCGCTCCCTCTTCATCTTCTTGTCCTCGTCTTTGTCTTCTTCAAGGTTTTTTTGTGCAGGTTTTGCTGGCTAACTCTCTTTGCATGCTTAACATACAGAAACCATTCATACCAAAAATATTCGGCTTTCAGAGGGCATTTATTTTTCATAATGTTCTAAGTTTTGGACATTAATGCTCATTTTTTTCTTGACATAACGGGACACGGTTTAGCGTTTTAGGAAATTCTGTGTTTGCTTTGTTTAAGCTTTTTTTTTTTGTTTCTTTTCGATTTAGCATCTCACCATTCACACATATTCTTTAGGGAAATGCTACTTTTACTTGTTTGATGTTATTCTCTTTGTTTCTTTTCATACCACCACAATTAAGGGATTACAATGCCATGACACTATAACGGATTAGTCGCCTGTGTGTTCCTCAGCTTTCTAAAACATTTCAAAAGAGTCTGTGCAACATCTTCAAGCACATAGCCTGCTTTTAAACTTTTAACATGCAACTGCTTGAAAGATTAAAGAAAAAAGTGCACAAATTCCTCAATGGCTCAATGTCGTTGATTCATCAGTGTCTAAAGACCGACTTTTTTTTTTTTTTTGGTCAAATTCTGTTCAGACTTTTGTATGGGGGGAAATTCCTCACATGAGTGGCTGTTCAGCTGCTATCAGGGTGAGTACTGGGTGTCCCCTGGAGAAATAACAGAGAGGGTGGGGACCCCTTGGTGGAGGGAAAGAGGGGGCAGGACTTAGCTGAAAGGACTGTATTGCATTTTTGGTTTTTTTTGTCCTCGCCAAGGACTTTAGAAAATGTTGCAACAATGATGTGGGGAGAAAAGGGGAGAGAATTTTTGTATTAAAAAGCTTAATCTCAAAAGAAGGGAGGTAGAGTGCAAGGAAAAGAAACAGGCAGAGGTAGTAAATGCGGGTTTAATAAAGTATTTGTATTTCAGAGATTCCCTTCCTTTGATGGAAAGTCTGCACCAACCAAAGACTCGGTGGCAAAAATAGATGTTTGAAGGTGTCACGGCCGCTTCACAAATGACCACTGAAGCACCAAAGGAGAGGGAGGGAGGGGGGGCCGTCATCACTTGTGTGTGCGTGACAATTTAAATTAGGCGCGCCCCTCACCCCTCCCCTCCCCTTTTCAAGCCCTCCACTAGGCACCCTGAATTCGCAGCATGCTGACTCGTACTCTGCAGCCCCTGCAGCAGATAAGTTTTGCCCTGCACGGGAGCAGATAAAGCAGAGCCACCGCCGCCTCAGGAGGGACAGAGGAGCATCGAATGAGAGGAGAGATAGGAGGGGCGTCACGGAAACGGGGCAGCTGGCGCAACAGTTTAACACTGCGTTCAGCTAAAATGGGAGAGGCGTGTTAGGCGAGCAGCAGCAGCAGCAGCAGCTCTGGCACAGGAATCGCTGCAGTGCAGGTGGATCACGTTCGCCCGCCGTTAAGAGGAAGATTCGGAGGCAGCCGCTTCGCTCTGAGTGGCCGTCCCAACCCACAGGTTCGTAGAGCAGTTCCTCTGCAGTGCGAGCTGATGGCTGCGTGGCGTGTCCTCAGGGAGAATGTGTGTATTCTGTGTCTGACATAATGAACGCTGTGTTCTCGGCAGCCAGAACTGTTGTCTCGCTGATGTCTCTTTGCAGTTGTGACCCACCCCCCCCACAATCCAAGCTGACTGTACCAGGGGGAAGATAACTCAGATTTGCAATTAACTCATTTTACATGTTTTCAAGACGATTTGTTTGCATGGATGTTGCGGTCTAAAGTTCACCCGTGAGAAACTTGCTGCGGTGGCTCCAGAGAAATGAACTGGCAGAGGCCCTCTTCCCTCCTTTCACATTGAGGGTTATTTTACTCTGGAGAAGAATAGCATGGGGAACTGTGAATGGGCCCGAGATGGCTTTCTGCGTGCTTAAGAGAGGTGCCGCCCTCTCAAGTGTCAGCACGCTCAGTGGAGGCTGGGTGGCGGGGGTAGGTACATGTGTTTGTAGTTTGCAGAGGGGGGGGAGGGTTTGTTTTTTGCGTTTTTTTTTTTTTTCATGCATCTGGGCCGCATTGATAAGACATGAGCTATTACCTGATGTAAACCAAGTACCAAAAGATCAGTATTTCTAAAGTTTCTGACTGTTGAGAGAGAAGAGCAGTGTTGCAGACAAGTGTTCCTTTCTGTGGTGTCTGTTTACTATTGAATTAGCAGTGATAAGGATCTGTTATCTGTGGCCGGCTTCTATTTGTGGCCCTTGTTTTCTGGGTGTTCCCATGAAAGACCCCCTTTCACAGTTAATTGACTCACTGATGTGAAGCCCAGCGGTTTGTTCGCTCTTTGCCGTTTGCGCCATGTTGTCATCCGTTTTTTTTTCGCCAGTCCCGAGTTTGCTCCTCACAGTTACGGCAGCTTGAGGTATTTTGCGAAGATTTGCATTCCAGGCCTCAAGGTTGTGAAGTGTTTCTGCTTGTTTTCTGCTACCTCAGACATTAACAGATGGGCTGGCATGCATCTCGATCCACTGCAATTTCAGCGTGGCAGATTTTGCCCGCAAATATTACCTGCTCGCTGCACGTTTCGTCTGACAGCAAATCGTAATTGTAATTGGCTTAGGGAGTAAAGTATGAAAGCAAGTAGGAGCCAAGTTGAATCTTGTTTGCACTGCAGTTATTCTTGAGATGTGATTCTTTCAGCCTAAGTGATTTTAGCTCAAGTCAGTCTCTTTAGCTTTCTCTCCTCCCAAAGCAAAATCGGCAAATTTCAGCAAAAGCCTGCAAATTTCTTTTTTTGCAAGAGCTGGAGTTATGACTGCAGACTAGAGCCTGCAGACGCAAGGAAGTCTGAGGTTATTTCTTTTCTCATGGTTAGCGTTAATTTGTTTTTAACCATAAAGTAAAGCAGTAATTTTGACCCAAATCATCGTTTGTCTCTAACTTGGGTTGTGTTCAAACCTCAGCCATAATAAATAGTTTTATTTTAGATGTGAGATCATAAAACCCTTTTGGATTTCCTTATAGAGGGCGGAAGTCTAATTTGGACATCTTGTTGGAGTGAACTTGTGCATAGACGAAAAAAGGTTTATTTAAATTCAGACATTCACATTTCAAAGCCCGCAGCATTCTTCTACTCTTCCCCCCACATATCCCAGCTCTCTCCACTATCAAATACCAGTGTGACAATAGAGAGGAAATACAGCGATTCCCAGTATCACTGGGCTTCCTCTCTCACGATTTGCAGTGAATACAGATCAGACGTCTGCGTCCATCTTCTTTGTTGTCACATCACATTTTTTCTGTCGTACTCTTGAGCGTCTCAGTTCTCTTCTCATCCAAATGTGAGGCCGATTTAAAGCAATTTTTTACTAAATTTAACAGAAGGGAAAGGTGAATCAGATGCATTTCTGTTAACTGGCAACACGTTATTCTGGTGGAAGTTAACGTTATATAGACGTTATAGATTGGAAATTGGAATTTGGGCAGTTTTAGAGCTGGAAAATATGGCAAAAACTGTTATTATGGTATTTTTTTTTTCATATTGATCAATCTCGATTTTTATCATGATATGTAGTTTTGATCTGATTCTGCCAATCCGGGGAGCATCCGGATCGGAACTTGAAGAAGCAAGAGATTCATTGAAACTTTACAATCAAAGTTTAATAACATAAGGTGCCGTCTCAGCTGATTTAAGAGGTTTGTGGCGTTTCCCGACCTGGTTGGTATTTAACGGTAGGTAACAAGCACCGTGAGTCCTCCCTGTCTCCGACCACTGCTTGCGTTGCTGCCCCCATCGGCCTGAACAGCGCAGAAGCCTTCGATAGGTATATAGTCTTCGGGAATATCGCGGTGCAGCAATGACTCCTTGAAGCACACCAGACTGCACTCCTGGTACTCCCTCTGACTCGGAGCTAGCGCTGTTAGATCATCTGTCCTGCTAGCTGCGAGGTAGCGTTCAAACTTTCCCCATAGTAAGAGATTGGATACTCGGCATATACCTCCTCCTCTGTGTAAGCCTCCGCTGTGTCTTCCTGCGCATCACAACCTCCTGTTACAACTGTAGCCATGCTTACAATGAGAGGTGGCCATATCCAGCCTGCATAGCACACGGTAGCTGGCAGACTCTGATATTCTGTTGTTGCGCTAATTCGATTAAAAATGTCCCATGCTGATAATCGAGATCGTCTTCCCATGTGCACTTGCTCCATGTTTTGGTGCATCATGGGAAGATGTCAGCAGCGGAAACGGATTCTTATCCCTCTGACTGGAAGTAGCCGGTCATCTGAGTCAAAGTTTTGCTACCTCATATATGTGGAAAAAGGTGCCTCTACCCCCAAGAAACGCATTAACTTAAAAAAGGCAAAACCCACGCCCGCTATTGTAAAACCTGTTATTGCTAAATGTATTTATTTTTTTGTTTTATATTGTTTTTTTATTTTCCAAAGTCGGCCACTTCTGTTAATCTTTTCCAAACATGCATAGACTACAGACATGGAAACATGGCCACAGTTAAGAAAGAAAAAGCTAATGACGACATTTGGAAACATAGCAGGGAACATCTTCAAAACATGTTTTCTCTTAATGGAGAGAAGCACAAGTTGAATAGCTATTTCAGCCATAGTGTTAGATGTTCTGTCTTTGAAGACCCAAGTGCAGAACATTTTGCTTTGAGATCGGCGCCGTCTGTAGTTGCCATGGCGACGGCCTTGGTCCTCCAATGAATCCGGAATTGTCCTATCAAATATTTGTCCAGCACTTTTTTTTTGTCTTCTTCAGAGAAGTAATAAAAGGGGACCATTGCAACAGGCTTTGTTTGCCTTCATCTTGATCCCTTGGCCGTTCTCCTGGGTTTCTTCCTCGCAGTTGCAGGAATGAATTTGTGTGCAGAACCTGAAGGAAACACTGTTGCTTCAGGCTGAACGATCTGCAAACCTCCTGGCCTTGATTTCCTCTCCGCAGGCTGCACTCAACACCACATGCCTGCTCTCAAGTCAAGGTTCGGAGATATATCTTAAGGGAAAAATTAAAATAGATGCCCCTGTGTTCCATATGACTTACTGCACTCCAGCCTCGTTTGATAAGGTTTTAAAAGTGGTTAAAGGAAGTTACATTTCCCCCCATGCTGAGGCTGAGGAGGTGAACCGGGGCACTGATGGTGAAGTATTGTCCTTATGTCTCAGCACCTCTCCAGCTCCTCACCTTATGTTTCCACTTAAACTGTGTGTGTGTGATGAGTGTGTGTTTTTGCAAAAAGGCAGAGAGGCGGAGGTTTCTTATCATCCAAGAGGGTGGGTGTTGCACTCCCTTCTAAATGCTGTTGTATATTACTGGTTTATGTAATGCGTCCTCTCGCACTCTTATTTCTATGTGTGTGTGTGTGTGTGTGTGTGTGTGTGTGTGTGTTTGTGCATGTGCATGTGTGTTAAATAGCTTGGCTTCCCTGCCCATGATTATGTCATAAAACATGGTCTCCAGCTGTCCAAGTCAGCTGCATTTAATTTTACCTTTAAGCCATTTGTGTGTTTGTGTGTGTGTGTGTGTGTGTGTGTGTGTGTGTGTGTGTGTGTGTGTGTGTGTAATGTATTTGTATACATTGTATATATATGTACCAAATTTGACTTTGTCCTGATTTAGTATTGTTTGCATAAAAATGCAGCCTCACTAAGCTCTCGCAGCGCCCCCTGCTGGCTTGCGGAGTGAGATTAATGTCTTTCAGATTTTGGCGAATGAAAACTTTGAAGCGTTTCTTTTTGATGATTGTGATTTGGGTCTGATAGAACGCCGCGCTGCTCTAAGTTAAACCAAATGTCTCGGAGCTGGGTCCCTATTGAGAGGGGCTTAAAACGTCAGCTTTGACAAAAAGGAGTGGCGCATATTTCAGCGTTAATGCAGGTGCAGACGCCCGACCTCGCTGTGATCAGGTTTCTTTGAGAGGCCAAGCAGGAGTCTTTCAACCTAAATGGACTTTTTTTTTTCTCTTGAAGTCCAGATTACTTTGTTTTGCAATCAATAAGGATCACTCATCCTGCTGCAGTTGCTGCGAAGATGGCGAGGTGGGAGAGAAACTGCCCTCCACCCAATGAGCTGGGATGACCTTAGCAGTGGGGTGACTCAATGCAGATTGAAATGTTGGTTGCTCTGCTCTTTGCCCAGCAGCAGTCAGACCATCTAATCCCGAGCTCCCAGTCAGTTTTGACCGCAGTCAGCGAAGGGCTTGTAGGGTGAAACCAATAAAGTCTGGAACACTTTTTTATAGACGTCAGTGGTCAGGTCAGAGGTCATGGGGAAGCCTGGGTGAACCTGTCCTCACCAAGTGGCTGCTTGTGCTGACGTGCTTCTCTCTAAATCAGGATCTTGCACGTCTTACTTATCAATATGTAGCTGGCAGACTTAACACAGCTGCTCAATAAACTTAATTTCGAGATAAAACATTTGTTTCAGACCTTTAACGTAAGTTCTAAGTAAGTTATGTTGCCAGTTAGGTTTCACTTTACTTTTGAGACCAGGGGCTAAAATACCAAACCTTAATTTACTAAAGAGACTTTGGTGATCTACATTAACTACATTGCACTCATGACATTGGTTAAAAAAAAATTTACCAAAACTGGAAAACACATGCATTACAGGTTCATTGTTAACTGGAAAGATAAATACTCTAAATCAAAATGTGATGAGTAAAAGTTTCCACCAAATATTCACCGAAAACCACCAGATGACTCAGGCGTTTGGGACACGATGCAACAGGACATTTCGCCCCAGAAGTTATGACCGACCTAAACTTTCCATTATGCCTAATTTCCCTTTGGCCTCATTTCATTTCATTCTGCAAATATTACACATTTGCAGCGCGCACTCTTTGTCCGGACCCAAATCTACTCTTCAGTTATCCACCAAAAATGCAGAACAAACCTCCAGATGTTGTTTGTAGTTGTTTTGTACATGTTGTCCCCCTTTCGGCCGAGTTCCCTATCAGTGTCTTGGCAGCAGAGATGAGCGCTGAGTCATAGTCATTGTCATGTGTCTCATGGCAAGTCAGCAGTTCTGAAGGGAGGACTTAGAGAGTTTTTGATTATATATAACTGACCCCTTTAGTGGCACGAATGCCAGTGGAAGGTAGTCATGTAAAAACCCTCAACGTCAAACCGAAGCAATTCCTTTCTTAGTGGAAAGAAAAAGGGAAGTGACAGTCTGGAAGGTGTTTTACAAGTTTGTTTTATTGCACTGATTAAGGCTTTGTTGGTTTTCATTATAATTGCTAGCAAATGCCAGTAAATGAACACTAATTTATCAATCCTGCAGCACAAAAGGACAAGCCATCGCGTGCTCTTTATGTCCTCGCAGGATCTGAAGAAAAGGGGCAAAGCTGTTGACAAATTGTTAGTTTTTTTCCAGATGTGGCGTTCTCAGCTCAGTGTAGTGCGACATGTGGCATAAGGAAGGTGAGCACACCTCACAGTTTACCACTGCAGTACACTGAAGTTCAAAAACAATGACTTCATCACTCATTGGGAAGCTTCTCGGTAAATATTGCCAGTGAGGACACTCGGCTGCATAATTTTTCCTCAAAGGTTTTTTTTTTTTTTTGTGCTTTTCACACCTTCTTGCCTTGCTTCTTTACTACAAGCTGGAAGTCATTTATGAAGCAAGGATGGGGTTTCACTCATCCAGAGCTGGATATGTGAGTAGAGCCGGGAGAGCAGGGACGTCCAGTTTGACGTCCCACACCTCCCATCAGGGGAATTGCATCATAGTCGGGCTGGAGATGTTAGTGCTAGAACCAGCTGTGGTTGTGTGTTTGGTTCTAGCCAAACCTATTTTTCTAAAGCAAAGGTTGTTTTTTACCACAGTTGGTCTTCTTTTTTGTGTGTGTAAGCTGTGTAAACTGCATTGAGATGTTTAGATACTGGGAAGGATGGGATTGGAAACTGGGAATCCACTAGTGCAGGTCACTCCGAGGCTGCGCTACAGTGTTTTTTTGGTCCAAAGTACAAAGGACTTTTGGAATGGAGGCAATTTTGAAGGAATCACATTCAAAGTATTTTCAAAAGGGAGTTAGATGTCTGCAGAGAACAGCCGTCTCAAATCCCACGATCATCCTCTCTCTCTTTTTGTTGGTTCTCGTCTGTTTTACTTGAGAGTCTCGGCTGTAAACATTTGCTTCATTTCCCATTGTTTCTTAAACTTGTCACACAACCCGGATCGGCGCCCAGGTTGGGCTCATCGTCGTCATACTCACTCAAATTCTTGACCTTTTGTAATCAGGTTTACTGGAAAAGAAGCAATGTTGCGTCAGTGCTCTTTGTGATTGAGTGGGAGACAGTGAATGTGTGCTACATTACACATCCTGGGGACTGCAAATGAAAGATGGAAAGAATGTAAAAAGAATGGAGCAGAAAAAAAAAACATGGAAAAAACTAAAAGGGAAGTAGATAAAAACATAAAACATAAACTGTAGGTTGAGGGTGATGACAATTTAATTGATAGTGTTGGATTAAGGTCAAGTGGCTATAAAAGGGCTCAGATATACATGTAGAACATTATCACATGCAAAAGAAAGAAGGACAGATTTTCTTCAGCTTTTATACTTTTGAGGTTCCACTCGCCAAGTTCTACTGATCACAAGTTGGAGAACACATCCCGCATTCCTCGTACATGAGGGTACACAGATCCACATCAGGGAAGGTGTGAAGAAACAGATTTTACCAGTGTGTGTGTGTGTGTGTGTGTGTGTGCATGTGCGTGTGTGTGAGCTTACTGTGTGGGTGCAAGACAGTGACATATCAATTTCACGGGTTAAGGGTTTGCAGTTGTGTTGATGAAACAAGTGGAGGAGCGGATTGAACAGGTCGCATGGACTGAAAAAGAGAAGTTTGGTACGCGTAAAGAGAGAAAGGAGCCAGTGAAGTAGGTGGGAGGAGATGTTATTAATCTCCGTTGTTTTCCCGCTGTATTGTCATTTCCTCTGCAGCTGGTCCCGGGTTGAGGGGGGAAAGAAAAACACAAGCGAGGAGATCAGAAATCTAAACAGTGGTGCTGCCAGTGGGCCGGGTGCCCCTCCCACCGTCGCCGACACATCTGCAATGAAATGTAATGTTTGGTTACCTTCGCCAAGGAGCTTATGTTTTCACCTGCGTCTGTTGGTTTAGCGGGACTTTGTGAAAACTACTGTGCCAAATCTCTCCAAACCCGGTGGGGCGGAGGGGAATGCATGGATGCATGGGCCACGGAACAACCCGTTTTTTTTCCACTTTCGGGGCATATCTCTTTAACATTGTAAAAAAAAAAAAAAACTTGTAGAAACATCAGTTTTGGTGCACGTCGTTTTATGAGTCCTACGGCGCCATGCAGTAGGAAATAGCACTGATATAAGTTTAAAAAAAACAGATATTAATGTACAAAAGATGGAGAAATTAACTTTGACATGCAGTCATTTGGAATCATACTGAAACCAAGCAGAAGATTAAAGGTGACAAAATGATTTCCTCCGTGCAAGGTCATGCATGAACTGGCTTTTTTTTTTTTAAATTATTATTATTTTTTTTTTTATAGGTCTCAGTATTCAGCCGGACAGGTAATTGCAGAGATTTATTGTCCTGCCTTGGCCCGCGACACAGACCTACATCACCCCCTAGTCTACTCTCAGCTCAGGTCACTGAAGTTCAACCTGGGTCATGGCCCCGTTAAAATACACTGCCAGCGGTGGAGGGTTTTCACACCTGACAGTCAGCCAACAGTAGACACAAATCACTGTAAACTGGAGGTCTCTGTCTCTCTCTCTCTCTCTCTCTCTCTCTCTCTCTCTCTCTCTCTCTCTCTCTCTCTCTCTCTGTCTCTCTCTCTCTGTCTCTCTCTCTCTCTCTCTCTCTCTCTCTCTCTCTCTCTCTCTGTCTCTCTCTCTGTCTCTTTCTCTCTATCACTCTATCACTCTGTCTCTCACTCTCGCTAACTCTCTCTCTCTCTCTCTCTCTCTCTCTCTCTCTCTTTCTGTCTCTCTCCATCTCTCTCCCCTCTCAGGGATGCAGACAGGAGGAGGCTATGATGTCAGACTTTAAAGTCCCGTCGTTAAATTAACGCGATGCAACCCACTAAGAGCGGCCATAAACACTTTCACTTTTAAGTGTGCTCGGACGGACACTTGACAAAAATCTTTTGCGGAATTCACGGCTTTGATGGCGGCCTTTAGCAAAAGATCAGAAATTGACAAAGCTCATCAGCTGCATAGAAGTCCATGGTCAGTAACATAGATCACGCTATGTTACAGCTACGGACCCCACGGAGGCGATGCCGAGCCTGCAGATGTGGAGCATTTGAGGTTCCACTCCTCCCCTGGTGGTGTTTACATTTATTGTGTAAGAGAGACAATGGCGCTAAATGTTTGTTTGAAAAGCTTAACTCTATTGTTAGATCATTTTTGTCCACATAATGAAAAGCACACAACTGGGCTCAGTGTCATGGGGCTCGTCATAGGTGCCGCTCGTCCCAGGTCCACTGCCTCCCTCACGCCGCCTGGGGTTTGGCAGGTAAAGAAGCCAGAGTTATGGAAGTCATTAAAATTCCTCGGGAACATGTGGACGCTTGTTTATTTTTCCGCCCAGGCTGGAAGAGTGGAGCGCTGCCAGGACGCCGCACTGTCCCTCTCTCAGCAGGACGGAGAGAGCGAGGGACCCGATGCGAGGACGAAGGAGATGAAAGACAGAAGAGGGGAGGGGATGGCTGGACCGGAGTGGTTGAAAGTAGGGGAAGGGAGGGATGAATGGGAGTGGGTGGCGGAGGGGAGGTGGACACTCTCCACTGGATGGCGAACAAAGAGTCGGACAAATGAGCGTTGAGGTTCCAGTCAGCCATGCAGGAAAAGGATTAGAGACGGATGGATTCACACGCAGGCTGGAGGCGAGACGGAGGACACAGAGATGGACGGATATAAAAGCTGTCCAACTGTCAAGCGAAGCTTTCACAGACTTACATCACATGATATCACAAACACAATAAAGGCAAGGCGTTTTTATTGGCTGAATTGAAGTGAACGTCAAACCATCGAGCAGCACAAACATAAATGCGACGGCTTGCACTTGTTGCTTTTGAACAAGGAGGTGAACTTTATGTGCATTTAGATAAAGTGAAGCCCGTCAAGAGCATCTCCTCCAGAAGCTCCTTGTTGGTCATCGTCCTCTGTTCAAAACGTTCAACATTGTCAGCTTTTTAACAAAAGACCTCAGCTGGTGCGTCGTTTATCTGTGGCAGGTTAGTTCCACCATTACACATGGCCACAGCGCCCACCAGCCACAGCCGTAAATCTGCCTCGGCCTCAATGTAAATGTGGAAAGATCTCCTCATGCTCGTCTTCAAACACCAGATCTAAGAGCGGCCCTGCTGCGATGGTGGGCGTTTTCCCTGATTGGTTAAACAGAGAGTTAGATGTTTTCTGGTGGGGGGACTGGTGACGTAGACGTGAGGGTGCGTGGGAGACGGAACCAGAGACGAGCTGTCTGTATGTTCCAGAAGACACCTTGTAAACTGCAGTCGTGAAAGACCTTCAAATGTGCGGCGCTAACACCGCTTCCAACGTCTGGCCACTGAACCTGCTTCAGAACCCATCCATCCATTCATCCATTTATCTCAAGCAATGATAGCAGATGAGGAGATATTGCAAGGACATTAGAGGGAGGGTAGAAATGATGACGATGGTGCTGTCAGCAGAGCAGGATGAGGAGGGGGGAGACAGAGAGAAGGGAGTCATGGAATTTGCTATAGTGCATAGCTGTGGTATCGCCTTGCACAGCTGAAAAATGTATCAAAGCGATCTCTCCTACTACCGATACTCCCCTCATCACGGGCCAGCAGACAGAGGATTGCAGCAGCAGGTCTCCGCTGAGGTCACTCTGCATCCACATCCTTCTTCTTTTCCCTACCCTTTTTCTATGCGTTTCCTGTGTTTGGTCATTTTAATTGGAGCTGACACCGCAATGTGGTACCCCGGGGTTGATCCTTGACTCTACCTGTGCTGCAAACAAATCGGTGCTTATTGGGGTAAGATGAGAACCTCCCACCTAAATGTTCCTCCTCGAGGGCTCTAATATTACACGTCTGTGATGCCAATTTATATCATTATGTGAAACGTCTGCAGAAGTGACATGACACCGGTGCCGTGAGGTCAGCGGCACAGCTTCATACCAAAGGGATGAAGTAGATATTATTGAAAAAACGACTGTTGTAGACAAATGAATGTCGTAGACAAGTGGATGACGCATATGTGGTGCATATTTGCATAGCATATTTGATGAACTTGTACACCCGCAAATTTCCATTTCAAAGTTTGTGCTAACCACTTACGCATATAGAAACTATTCAGCTATGAATATGTTCTGTTTTTCAAGTACACAGTCTTCTATTCAAACATTGTAATAATTTTTAAACTTTATACATTTTTTTTTCTAAAAGGTGGTTTTGAAATGAATGGATTAACTTTGATACCTTTTTACTGCCTTCTTATATTCTTTCAGCAATTTTCACCGTTTTCACAGGTTTCACTCATTGTCGTGGCCGAGCCAGTAAATTCAACGTCATAGTAGCTGTGACGCGCTGCATTTGCCAACTGCATCTGCCATAAATATAATGTCTAAAGGCACAAAATCCCGACTCCGAGTGGGACGTTGGCCTCGGGAACTGTTTGGAAAAGAGCAGGCACTTTCAAAAATGTTCTTGGCATGTGATTGGATGAATCACCTGTCTGTCTGGCTAATTTCATAAAGATGGTAGAAAGTTGAAAACATTATTTGCAGTTATTTGCTTCTTTTATTTAAGATATGCTTTTCAGGGGGCACCATTGTTGTCTGAAACAGTCCGAGGGCTGATGCGCACCGATGGTGCTTTGGGTTTTAGCCTCACACAATGTGTTCTAGAGTAAAATCACGGTCTCAAATATTTAGAGGATTCTCACAAAAAAAACATCAGGTTACTTGTATTGCTACATATATCTACAAAGTTAAGCTCATTCAGCTGTCGTGTTGATTGTAATCCACTGTGGATCTTGGTCTGAGCTCAAGAGTCATACATGTGAAATTTGTCTCAACAGAACGCAGTAGTCACACTTCGTAATTCCTGATTAATCTTGGATTTAGACATGCAAAATTCCCAGACAGGTGACCTGAGCCAATTTAGGTTGACGCTGACGAACAACGACAGGCTGCAGTTCCTATTAACCATTAGCTTTCAGGAGTTCTTCTTGAAATAATGTGAGTGATGTTTATCCCTGCGGGAAAGTGATCAGACATCTCAGCCCGCAGGGTTGAAAAGCTAGACCCCTGTGCTTTATGATATGCCCGTCAGATGAGCGATCCTTCCTCTGCATGCTCGGCTCTTGTTCTGGCTCTTTAAAAGATCTCACCGTCTACTGCTGCGGCTTGAAGGTATCTGCTGTTAGATCCTTTGGTATGTTGCCTGTCTCGTGTTGACAGTGGCACGCGTGATCGGGGACCAGGCGGGCAGCAGGCGAGCAAGTCAAAAGATCCTCTTGTTAAGATGCCAAGTAGATTAAAAAGCAAGAAAAACAGGAAAGATGGAAGAAAAAAAAAGCATGTGAGCACCATCGATGTGTTGAAGCTATTGGGTCCGGAGCTGCACTGCGATCATCATCATACACCGAGAAACAAACAGTTTCTGGTATTTTGCTTTGCTGTGAAAAATGCCAGTGCGAAGCTCCCAGCTGTTACAGCTAAGCCTCCATTGTTTGTTTATTGGTGGGAGCACTTCACAAGCCTGTGTGTGTGTGTGTGTGTGTGTGTGTGTGTGTGTGTGTGTGTGTGTGTGTGTGTGTGTGTGTGCGCGTGCGCGCGCGCGTGTGTGTGTGTGTCATCCCCTCGAGTTGTGAAAGGATGATTCTAAACAAACCTGGATTTGGATTTAATCCCAGTCAGCCTTTGACAATTACTGGAGCCAGAAAGAAAGGCAATAGTTCAGAATCATCCACTGACACACTATTCATGTGTGTTTAATTTGTGCAGCATGTGAATTTTGCGTATGCAAGAAATTCCCAGATGTGCACTAGATTAGCGAGAATTTTTGTGTTCACGGATCAAAATGCTTAATGGACATTAACACCTGCCCCACAATGCCGAAATCATGGTACATTTTGCTCTACAAGTCATAATATGTAGTTTTATGAAGTGTACATTTTTTGTTTTTTGTTAGAAATTAAGCATACCAATTACCTTTACAAAGACAGTCAAATAATGCCTTTTTGTTTTAAAGTTTACAATTATAGGCGCAAACAACAGAAAAATGTATCACGCGAAAGTTGTTTCTAAGACAAAACCCTCACCAACAAATACCAAGTTTCTCGTTTTTTCACTGAAGACGGTACAGAATGCGTCCAGTTGTACAGTTGTTTCGTGTGAACTGTCCATCTTATTAACAGTTCTTTTGGTAGACTTAAACTTAGCCTCTGTTTATTGTGTTTTTCGTAAAAAAAAAAAAAAAAAGTGATTTAAAATAACCATTTGGCACGTTAACATAGCTTCCCGCAGTTCAACATCCGTTTGAGGCACGACTTTCAGCAGTGGAGGGTGACACTCGGTTCATCCACATTTCCCTTCTTCCTGATTGCATCACGAGGTCTCCGTTACGACCATGAGCCACACAACTCGCTGGTTGTCAGGAACAATGCCTCGCTTCTATTTAAGTATCCTTTAAGCTCTTCCTGATTGGGAGGGGTGGTTGGTTTGTGTGCGCGCACTGGTGTGTAAGTGGGAATATGAAGGATGTGTTAGGAAACAGCTGGACCTCCATTTGGACACACACACACACACACACACACACACACACACACACACACACACACACACACACACACACACACACACACACACACACACACACACACACACACA